>LPNX010023577.1:340422-418825 GCA_001517045.1 Pseudotsuga menziesii | reverse complement strand
ATTTTCCTCCATGAGAGACGTTGTTTCGGGCTCGAAAGATCATCCATGGCCGGTTATTTGAGGTCCCGACTCAGATCTGAATACCCTGAAAGATATATTTCTCAAATCAAATCATTCACATGCTCATTCCCAGCATACAAAATTCACAAAAAAACAAACATAACCACGCTGAACAAAATTCACAAAAAAATCAAACATAACCGCGCCTAAACTCTTGGCCGTCACTGTATCCACACCTTGACCGTTGTAAAAAGTCAACAAAATATGGTGCCGTCGCTATAGAGATGGTCAGGCATGGATACAGCGACGTCCAATAGTTTAGGCGTGGATACAGAGACGTCTAAGAGTCCAGGCGTGGATACAGCGACGGCTAGGCGTGGATACAACGACGCCTCATTCCTGTTACATCGGATTTTACACCAAAAAGTAAGAAACGTGGAAAACCTCCGTGGAAAAAGCCGCACTTTTGTACTAGTGGATCATCGTTGGATCATCATCAAAGCTGGATCATCACTGGATCATCATCATCATCATCACTGCTCTAGTTGTCTCGATCAAATGGTGTTATTTCTCAATTCTACTCGTCACAGGAAGTTCTATAGAGCCAACCCTTTTTCATGTTGGTTGTAGTCCTAGCCTTCATGTAGGTATTCATCTTCTTCAACACTTATATCCGACCATGGGAGGAACACATATAACATCCATGTCAGAAAGGCCCTCCCAACACTTATATCTAACCATGGGAGGAACACATCCAACATCCATGTCAGAAAGGCCCAACATTCACATATGACCATGGGAGGAACACATCCAACATCCATGTCAAAAAGGATGAGCACTCACATCTAACCATGGGAGGAACACATCCAACACCCATGTCATAAATTTTTTGCGGTCACATCTAACCATGGGAGGAGCACATCCAACATCCATGTCAGAAAGGATCTGCACTTACATCTGACCATGGGAGGAACACATCCAACATCCATGTTAGAAGGGATCTGCACTTACATCTGACCATGGGAGGAACACATCCAACATCCATGTCATAAGGGCTATGCACTTACATCTAACCATGGGAGGAACACATCCATCATCCATGTTAGAAAGGATCTGCACTGACATCTGACCATGGGAGTAACACATCCAACATCCATGTCAGAAAGGCTCAACACTTAGATTTGACCATGGGAGGAACACATTCAACATCCATGTCAGAAAGGATCTGCACTTACATCTAACCATGAGAGGAACACATCCAACATCCATGTCAGAAGGGCTCTCAGAATCATCACTTCCCTTTGGAAGGAACCTCAATTTGATGAACACCAAGCTTCTCTCTGAAGTATTCAAACTTCACTTTGGCCAATGGCTTGGTCAACTCATTAGCTATCTGCTCGTCCATTGCAACATATTGGAGCTTCACTGCTCCTCTCTGCACCATATCCCTGATATAGTGATATTTGATCTTGATATGCTTTGACTTGTCATGGAACACCGGGTTCTATGACAACTTCACACAACTCTAGTTGTCACAATATATACAAGTAGCATCCAACTGGAGATTAAATAAATCATATAGTAGCTTCCTCAGCCACACTGCCTCACAACTAGCTGAACAAGATGTGACATACTCTACTTTCGGTGTACTCAGTGCCACGTAGGATTGCTTCCTGCTAAACCAAGAGATCACACCTGATCTCATACTGAAGTAGCACCCCACAGTGGTCTTCCTATCAATGGAACTTCCTACCCAATCCGAATCCACATAACCTTCCAGGTTAATCTTTTGATTCGCCTCATACTTGAGCCCACAATCAACTGTACCCTTCAGTTACCTCAGAATATGCTTTGCAACAATCAAGTGAACATGTCTCGGATCCATCAGGAACTATCTCAATGTATTCACAACAAAGCAAATATTTGGTCTCGTATTCGTTAGGTACATCAAGGAACCAATCATCTAACGATACATCGTAGCATCAACCGACTCTGATGAACATTCACTCAATACCTTCATGTTCAATGCCATAGGTGTGTTCATGGCCTTGTAGTCCATCATACCGAACCTATTTAGGATCTCTACTACATACCTCCCTTGTCCAAGGGAGATTCCATTCACACTTTACCACACCTCCATGTCTAGAAAGTACCATACCTAAGTCCTTTATCTCGAACTTGGCAGCAAGTCTCCTTCTTGCATCTTTAATGAGTTCCTCTTTTCCTGTCAGGAACAGGTCATCAACATATAATAGGATCATCATTGGTCTTCCGCCTTCAACCTTGGATTAAATATTGGAGTCCGCTTTACTCTCAGTAAATCCTTGAGCCATCAGTAAGTTGTCAATCCTATTGTATCGTATCGAACCCTAGGAGATTCTGTAGTCACTCCCTCTGAAGTGGAGCATCATTCTCCCTCTGCCTTTCATACTCTATGTATTGAAACATTATGTACTGGAGTGACAAGTAGCTTCCTCTGCTACTAATATTCTATGTATCCATATAGGGTCATTAGATACCAAGATCCTCTATTTTGAACCTTTTCAAAAGTTCTTCTCGCACTCATATGTGAGCTTGTCATCCTCTATAGGATTTCATCTCCAACCTTGTAGCAAATGTTAATATCTTCATCACTTTAGGTGATCCTCAATCTCCTCATATATGTGTTATCCAATGGGTACCTTTTGAGCTCGTACAAGGCCTTATTAATTTGCACACATGAGTCTGCCTATCATGTGTCTCAACTCCCAGTGGTTGCAAATGTCTCTTCATAGCGTATTCCTTCTTTCTGTCAGAAACCTCGTTCTACGAATCTTGCCTTGTATCCCATGATGTTGCCATCTACTGCATGTTGGATCTTGTAGATCCATATGGAAGATACTAAGGACTTCCCTTCAATTCTTCGACATCGCATTCTAGTCCTCATTCTTCATTTTGTATTATTAGAGTGAATCTTGAACTGTCATCACTTGTTCTTCATAACAAGTATCGTCCTTCTTTTCTTGTAGGTGATTATACACGATCTTTCCTACAAGTCAAATGCACTAGTTGTATGGTTAGAAACATTTCATAAGGCATATTCATAATGGTAAATTCTTATACATAAAGATATAATCATTCAACTATTTTAGCCAATATAACATTCATCCATATCTCACGGAAACTTTCTAGATGCCTCCCATCTCTACCATGACATCATTGAGATTGTTCACTAATCCAATATGTCAACAAATAGGTTTCATTCTAGATAATTAGAAATAGAGAGTTGTATAGCACCATGAGCTACTTATCCATCACATGTATATTAGTAGTATACTGTCATTAATGAAAACATTATATCATGCATAACACATCAACTGAATATAAACAAATCTATAACCAAATAATATCAATTGAATACTTAACTTTATTCGTTTCATGAGTAGACTCCTTCTTGAGCCTTCTGCTTCATCATATTCTTGATTCATGACATCATCATTTCTTATCCAAATGCTAAGATGGATAAGAGGTTCTTCAAGAATCGAGTCCTTCATATTCCTCATTGCTTGAGGTATCTTCTCTAAATAATGAGAGCTTGATCTTCAGTTGCTCCCATCTTCTCTTTCTCTTATTATGAGCCGAGCTTATTCTTGTGTGCACTCTTCCCAGAGTTTGTTACACCTAAATCTCATCATCAGCATGTGAGGAGATCCTGAACTTTAGTGTTTCCCTCAATCCCAAATTGCGAAGCATGAATGTTTCTCCAAACATCAAATCCACATATGAAAATCCAGCACCCCCTCTACCATTTAGTAAAAAAGCGATACCTTCTTCAACACCGCCTGTAATGTGTTGGTAGTAGGTGGTGACACCTCCTTTATCCTTTGATCAAGATTCGGTTTTTCCTAACATCGCTCTGTCATGGTGAGCAAAGAGCGGTGCCCTTGGTAAAAAGTGAAAAAGAGAGGTTCTCACGAAGCTTCTCGAAAGAAGGATTTGTGGAACCCTTATCCTTGATCACTAGGGCCATTTGGGCTTGAGATCCATCCTTGTAGGATATCCTAGCCACCTCACCCACCAATGTCTCAATCATCTCTATCCATTCCAAGCCTATAAAAGCAGGATTAATCTCCATGGTTGAGGAGAGAGTAAAGTCATGCTGTTGCTTTGATATTTTGGCCTAGATTAGTCAATAGAGCTTGAGGGAGTAAGTTGGAGCTATTAGGGACGAGGTGTTGGATTTGTGAAGGAGTACATCGACACTAAGGCATAGGTTGTAACCTTCTTCTCTAATATCTAATGCAAAATTGGTTCCCTTCCCATAAAATATATTGTGTCATTATTGTTTGTTTTATTATTGAAGTCCTTAGTCATCAATATAGAATAATGGTTTATATTCTGGTTCTATTTGATCTCGTTTGTTGTTTCTCTTGTGATTATGCAGGTACATCTGTGAAGGATCATCTTTGCAGGAAAAAATATACTAGTGTATCAAATAGAATTGATTGTAGATCTCCACCTATTCTAGGGAATGCCTTCCAATCTTGTCGTGTACCATTTGTTCTAGATATGAACCATTCAGACTAGAGGAACAACTCCTATACGCAAGAGGTGCAAAATTCCTAGCTACAAATCTAGCGACTCCATTGGGGAAGAGCTTCAACTAATATGATCTTCCTTAGTCTTTTCAAAACACTTGTCTGAAATCCAAGCTCCCTCTCTTTATCAGTTCAATCAGATCCAGTAGCTGATCTAGTGGTTATTGGTTTGGTATCTTCAAATCTGAGTTTTGTAACTTCCTGTGCTCTTAAATACTATTAATTTATGATTTTAATGCCAGCTGCACAGCAATTTGACTTTGATTTTTTGCCATTTTTTTGTTTTTGGACATCTACTGGGAACCACATATGAACAATAGGCAATAAGCGGTGCCACTGCCTAAACGAAGTTAGAAGGGAGCGGTGCCACTGCCTGTGAGCATAAATCAAGAAGCGGTTCTCAAACAAAACCACTCTGTCAGTGACCCTCTGGAAGCGGTGCCAGGTAGGTCTTTCCAGACTTGTTTTTTCAAGGTTTTTTGCAACAAATTTAGTTGAGTTGCTTTCAGTTATGAGTGACTGGGTTTGTATTAAAGAGATTTGAGTGGTTGAATGTTAAATTTGATTTGGTAAAAGGCTTGTTTTGTTTGAAATCAAAGAGCTAGGATAGATTCATGTTTTTATTGGCTTGTATGCTTGGTTTTGAATTTTTTAAACAGAGTGTTGTTTGAGAGATTAGCATTAGTTAGATCTCAGTCTTATTGCTAGATAAATCTGAAAAGAAAGACTTGCTTGACTGATAGCTTGTTTCATTTTTTATTAAAAGTTTGTGAAGGACTTCTTTTTGGTTTGAAAAAAGAAATTTTTTTGTTGAGAATTATTCATATCTGTTGTTGGAGGATGAATCATTAGACCTCTGATTAGCCTCATCATCTTTCAAATCTCCATATTTCTTCTCTTTCTTTTACATTTTGATCTCATCAAAAGAAAAATATTAGTGGTTTTAAGTTGGATCTTTCTCGTTTTAAAAGAAAAATTGAAAAAGTGTTGATTATGATTTTGAATGAGTTTTGTTTTTCTTCTTAGAAAAAGAGATCTTACCCTATTTTGATTGCTTTCAAAACCAGTTTGAATTTTGTTGCTTGTTCTCTTTCTCAGAAAAATTTTGGTTTAGTGTAGTTGGGAAAATTTTTGGTTTCAAAACGAAAAATTGAAAAGAAAAATACTCTCTCCTTCCCATAGGTAGGCATGTATTGAAAAGTAAAGTGAAATTATCTGCATTTCATATTTGCATGGATTTACATTTCTATCAGAATCTCATCCATTCACCTAACTGCTCAAGATAGAATTAACAGTAGTTATAGGTATAAAATTGTATAGAAATTTGAGTGATAAGTTAGTGATGTTTTCGAGCGTCGTAAAACGTAGAAGTTGTCATTACTTGCATGCACTACAACCTAAGACTCGTGTGGTTCTTCCACGTACTGTCGATATATCAAACGACCTTTCACATACCCTTGAGGTATATAGAAAGGTACTTCACGTACTCGATTGTATATCAGAAGGCCCCTTTTGGACAGTTGTGCATTATACATCACTACTACTTATTTGAGCTCCCACGTACATTATGTATATTGGGAGAGCCTACTAGGATTCCTTGTCCAACTGAGAAAAACCCTTTGGTCATCTTGTTTGGAGCAATACACCGAGAACAAAACTTGGGGAGACTACTGCACACGTACCTTGAGTATATCGCAAGTTGCACCTGCTTGACAATCCTAGTGAGAAACCGACTATTTTGAGCTCAACCTATCACTTAAGTTTGCTTGTGGCCTATAGCTTGAGTAGGAGAAGACTTTGTGTGATTTTTCTTAGTTTTGAAACCCTAGGTTAGGTTTTATTGACTTTTCCAATTTGGTTGAGTTTTAGTTGAGACAATCCAAAAGGAAACAGGGCCTGCCACCCAACTTTCCACCTAGAATGGGGGAAGGCCCAATGAAATCCACAGACCAAGGAGCTTCAACTGCCTCCTGCACAGGGGGAAATCCAGTTGTAAAAAGTGGAGATCAATTTGTTTCTTACATTTCTCCCTTGGTCCAACAGTCTCCTGTGGCTGAAACTGTTGATGCAATTGTAACTTTGAAATATATTCACTTGTATTTCTTATGTATTGTAACCAGATGTTTATTTCAGGATGTATTTGTAATGTACTTGAGTCATGTCATGCCCTGAGGTTCCTATCGGGAGTTTCTATAATGTAAACAAGTCATTTCAAGTCAAGGTGGGTAACCCCTTATTGTATAAGGGTTAAATTCCCCTCAGTTTCGGGGCACTAGGGTTATTAGACTCACCTAGTGAAGTCGGCCCTAGTTGGCTTTAGTCAAGTCAGGAATTAGTATAAATAGAGAGCTAGCCTCTCTATTTATCACACACTCACTCACACTCAGTTGTAGTGCATAGCTGAGGAAGAGAAAGACCCTGGGGCAAGGAAGAAAGAGGTTACTACTGTTGGGAGATCATCTTACTCTTTTTGGGTTTCACTTTTGGTGTTGATTCTATCTCTGAGGAAGTTGCGGGGTTTTCTCCATTTATGGTTTCCCTGAGGAAAAGCACTATGTTCATTGTCTCTTGTGTTTGATTGTTGTTCTTGTTTCTCTCTCAGTTAAAGATCCTAATGTTATGCTAGCTTAATGTTAAAAATATAACATGGTATCAGAACTAACCTGAGAAGAAGACATTGTGCAACTACGGAAACTAGGGATTCCTACTTCGTGGATCTCTCTCCACATATTTTTAGCAAAATCATGGTGGAATAACTCTCCTCCCTAGGGCGCATCTTTCTGTCGAACTAGAATCCAATTCTGAACTTTTTTAGTTTTGGACCCGACACTCCTACCGAAAATTAGGGATTTTCACAGAAATGGAATTTTTCAGTGAGCCCAGTCCTGGATTGATCGCCTCCCCAAAATCGAAGTTAGGGATCAAATTCAAAGCATTTGGTTGGAAAGAACTGTGGAAAAGCAAAACCCTAATCTGCTCCTGAACCAGCACTGCAGGATTTCAGCTCCAAATCCAGATCCGACACCTTGACCTGGTAAGATATAAATATTTTTTATTTCCATTTGAGGTTCTCAGTTAAGATGTCTCATCATACCAAGCTTGACGAAAAGCTTGAGGGATTTGATAACTTCCAAGCCTGGAAATATAGGATCTCCCTGGTCCTGGAAGAAAATGAGTTGGACTCCTATATTAGTGAGGAGGTTCCAATTCTAGAGGGAGATGAGGCCAAGGCCTTACATAAGAAGTTGGTTATGGAAAAGATGATCATTGCTAATTCTATCAAGAATAACCTCATACCACAGGTGTCCTACCTGAAGACACCTAAATCCATGTTTGATGCCCTAACCAAATTGTTTGAAGGGAAGAACATCAATAAGAAGATGACTCTAAGGAACTAGTTGAAGAATGTAAAGATCCAAAATGAGGATACCATCCAGTCATACTTCACAAGGGTCTCCCAGATCAAATAACAACTGGAAGCAATAGATGAAGAAGTGGAGAATGCAGAAATTATGATGACAACCTTGAATGGCCTCCCCAGGTCATGGGATTCTTTCATCCAAGGAATCTGTGCTAGGAAGAAATTAGTTAAGTTTAGTAGACTGTGGGAAGAATGTTCACAAGAAGAAGCTTGGATAGCAGATCGAGAAGAAAAGATGGGAAGTGAAGATCAAGATCTCACAATACACTCCAGGAAAGGAAGAAGGGAAAATCATCATCACCAAGGTAAGCATTCTCATCAGAAAAACAATCCTGTAAGAAGGGATCCATCCAAAATCAGATGTTATACATGCGATGAAATAGGACACTTTCCTAGAAATTGTCCCATGAATAAGAATGGATCCAAGAAGAAGAAGAACTCCAATAGAATACATCATGCTCAAACTGCTGAGGATGATGATCCTCCCAGGAAGAGAGTAAAACAAGAAAGTGAAGACTCTTCAAGTGAAGATGAATATTTTCTGATCTCCGCTCTCATGGGAACTATCACTCATGGAAGCAAAGATTGGCTTATTGACAGTGGGGCTTCCAAACACATGACAGGTTTCAAGGAATCCTTTGAGAAACTATCCAAACACAATTCACCCCATAAGGTGAAACTTGGGGATGACTACCAATATCCCATAAAAGGTAGTGGTGAATCCTCCTACAAGCTAGACTTTGGAAAGTCTATGAAAATGAAGGATGTCTTGTTTGTACCAGGACTAAAGAAGAATCTTCTATCCATATCGGCACTACATGCAAAATGAATGAGGGTTGCATTTGTAGATGGACAAGTCCACATGTGGGCAAGAGGAAAGACTATTGATGATGCAATAGTGATTGGAGAACAAGAAGGAGGATTATACAAATTGAAGGGCCATCCAGAACAAGCTTTGGTCCATGACACAGTACAACCAAATGAACTTTGGCACAGAAGGCTTACACATGTGCATTACAGAGCACTACCACTTGCAAGAAAAGTTGTTGAAGGTCTTCCAGAAATTCAAGCAAAACATGAAGGGGTCTGCAAAGGATGTGCAAAAGGAAAGAATACAAAGAAGACATTTCCAAGTAGCGAGAGCAAGGCAAAGGGAATCCGATGTATGTGTACCAATGCCATCAAGTTCACTAAGCGGGTATGTATACTATGTTTCTTTCATTGATGAATTTTCTAGGAAGACATGGATTTACTTCATGAGGAACAAAGATGAAGTTTTCAGCAAGTTCAAGGAATTCAAAGCCTTGATTGAGAACCACACATAAAAGAAGATCAAGACCTTTTGATCAGATAATGGAGGAGAATTCACATCAAATGAATTCAAAGACTTATGCAAAGAATCAGGGATTAAGAGGGAGTTATCTACTCCATATAATCCACAACAGAATGGGGTTGCAAAGAGGAAGAATAGAACTATCATGGAAACCGCAAGAGAAATGCTTCATGATCAAGATCTTCCCATGCATCTATGGGAAGAAGCTACCAGAACAACGGTGTATGTACAGAACTGTACTCCACACAGAGTACTCAAGAATAAGACACTTGAAGAAGTCTTTTCCAGCAAGAAACCAGAAGTCATCCATCTCAGAATATTCGGCTATCCAGTGTACATACACATTCCAAAAGAGAAGAGAATGAAACTAGATCCTTTAGGAAAGGAGGGTATATGTGGGATACTCTAAAATCTCGAAGGCTTATAGAATATGTTTCCCAGGATTCAAGAAGATCAACATCAGTATGGATGTGACATTTGACGAAGACATAGCTTAAAACAAATCCAGAAAGAGACGTGTTGAAGAACCTGAAGAAGCAGAAGCACCCAGAATTCATGATACAACCATGAACGAAGAAATTCAAGAAGAAGATCGAGAATTTGAAGAACCACAAAGACCTGTAGATCCACCTCAGGAGAAGAATCCTCACAAGAGGAAACCTGCTTGGGTATGAGAAATTCCCCAAGGTGCGGACAGATATGGGGATCCATAAGAGAATCACAAAGAAAGAAAGAGAACCATATCCTGCTCCGGATATGTATCTTTACTATGTGACTTTATCAATGAAGAACCTTCCAATTATGAAGAAGCGGCAGAACGAAAAGAATAGAAGGATGCTATGATCGAAGAGTATCAATCGATCATGAAGAATTCTATTTGGGATGTTGTCCCAAGACTAGAAGGGAATTCAGTTGTAACTTCCAAATGGATCTACAAGATCAAGCATGCTGTAGATGGTAGCATAGAGAAATATAAGGCAAGATTCGTGGCTTGAGGTTTCTCCCAGAAAGAAGGAATAGACTATGAAGAAACCTTTGCACCTATAGCCAGATACACTTCCACCAGATCAGTACTTGCTCTGGTTGCAGTGATGAAATGGAAGATACACCAAATGGATGTCAAGACTACTTTCTTGAATGGTGTAGTGGAAGAGGAAGTGTATGTAGAACAACCACTTGGTTTTGAGATACATGACAGGGAGTCTCATGTGTGCATATTGAAGAAAGCCCTATACGGTTTGAAATAGGCACCCAGGACATGGTACGACAGAATTGACAGCTTTCTATCTAGTTTAGGCTTTACCAAGAGTAAAGCAGATTCCAACCTTTACTACAAGGTTGAATATGGAAACCTAGTGATGCTCCTACTATATGTAGATGATCTGTTTGTAATAGGTATGGATGGGTTGATTACTGATATGAAGAGAAAGCTTGCTACCGAGTTCGAAATGAAGGACTTGGGTATGATGCATTATTTTTTAGGCATGGAGGTGTGGTAGAATGCGGATGGAATCTCCCTCGGACAAGGGAAGTATGCAGTAGAGATTCTAAAGAGGTTTGGGATGATGGACTGCAAGTCCATGACCACACCTATGGCATCGAACCTGAAGCTATTGAGTGATGCTTCATCAAAGACAGTTGATGCTACGATGTATGGTCATATGATTGGGTCCTTGATGTACCTGACGAACACAAGACCAGACATTTTATTTGCTATGAACACCTTGAGCCAGTTCTTGACAGATTCGAGACATGTTCACTTGATTGCTGCAAAGCATATTCTGAGGTACCTGAGGGGTACAATTGATTATGGGCTCAAGTATGAGGTGAATCAGAAGATTAACCTGGAGGGTTATGTTGATTCAGATTGGGCAGGCAATGCCATCGATAGGAAGAGCACTTCAGGGTGTTGCTTCAGTATGGGATCAGGTGTGATCTCTTGGTTTAGCAGGAAGCAATCCTGTGTGGCACTGAGTACAGCTGCAATAGAGTATGTTGTAGCTTGTTCAACTAGTTGTGAGGCAGTATGGCTATGGAAGCTACTGTCTGATTTATTTGATCTCAAGATGGATGCTACTTGTATACATTGTGACAACTAGAGTTGTGTGAAGTTGTTAGAGAATCCAGTGTTCCATGACAAGTCGAAGCATATCGAGATCAAGTATCACTATATCAGGGATATGGTATAGAGGGGAGCAGTGAAGCTCCAATATGTTGCGACGAAGGAATAGATAGCTGATGTATTGACAAAGCCATTGGCTAGGGTGAAGTTCGAGTACTTCAGGGAGAAGCTTGGTGTTCTCTAGATTGAAGTTTCCTCTAAGGGGAAATGATGAGACCCATAGCCATTCTGACATGGTGAGAGGATTGGTTCCTTCCATGGTTAGATGTAAGGGCTGAGCCATTCTGTCATGGTGAGAGGATTGGTTACTTCCATGTCCGATGTGAGTGCTGAGCCATTTTGATGTGACTGTAGGATTGGTTCCTACATGATCAGAAGTAAGCGCTGAATTCCATTCTTCGAATGGAGGCACCTGGTCAGTTACCAGGTAGCTCAATCTAGGACTGGGGGCCATTCTGATATGACTGTAGGATTGGTTCCTACATGATCAGATGTGAGTGCAAGCCCTTCTCACATTGGTTGTTAGATGTAAGTGCAGAGCCCTTTTGATATGAAGGATTGGTTCCTTGCATGGCCGAATATAAGTGTTGAGCCCTTCTGAAATTGGTTGTCAGATGTAAGTGCAGAGCCTTTTGACATGGAGGATTGGTTCCTCGCATGGCCAAGTGTAGGTGCTGAGCCTTTCTGACATTGGTTGACAGATGTGAGTGCTAGGCCTTTCTGACAGGGTTGTGGGAGGTGTTCCCACATGGTCAGATATGATTATAGGATTGTTTCCTACATGCTCGTAGGATTATAGGCTTGGTTCCTACATGATAAGATATAAGTGTTTGGCAGGCCATTCTGACTTAGAGTCAGATATAAGTGTTGAAGAAGACCTAAATGGAGGCTAGGCCTACAACTAGCATAAAAAAGGGCTGGCTCTGTAGAATTTCCTATGACGAGAAGAATCATGAGATAACACCCATGAAGATCCAGTGTTGAAGATCCAGCAGAGATGATCCAGATCTAGAGATGATGCTCCAGAGATGATCCAGATCGAGGGATGATCCGGATCCAGTGATGATGATCCAGATTGAGTGATGATCCATATCCAGGTGAAGATGACTTGAAGATGAAGGTGACTTGAAAATAGAGATGACTTGAAGGTGAAGATGACAAAGACTCAATGATGATCCAGATGATACAGAGAATAAGACTTGTGCTAATAAATTGTGTCGAGAGAATACCTTCTTAGTTAAGAGGGAGTGTTGATGTAATTGTAACTTCAGAATGTATTCCCTTGTATTTCTTATGTATTGTAACCCGATGTTTATTCCGGGATGTATTTGTAATGTACTTGAGTCATGTCATGCCCCGAGGTTCCTATCGGGAGTTTCTATAATGTAAACAAGTCATGTCAAGTCAAGGTGGGTAACTCTCCTATTGTCTAAGGGTTAAAGTCCACATAGTTCTGTGGCACTAGGGTTATTAGACTCACCTAGCGAAGTCGGCCCTAGTTGCGTTTAGTCAAGTTGGGAATTAGTATAAATAGAGAGCTAGCCTCTCTATTTATCACACACTCACTCACACTCGGTTGTAGCGCATAGCTGAGGAAGAGAAAGACACCGGGGCAAGGAAGAAAGAGGTTACTGTTGTCGGGAGATCATATTACTATTTTTGGGTTTCACTTTTGGTGCTGATTCTATCTCTAAGGAAGATGTGGGGTTTTCTCCATTTATGGTTTCCCTGAGGAAAAACACTATGTTCATTGTCTCTTGTGTTTGTTTGTTGTGCTTGTTGTTCTCTCAGTTAAAGATCCTAATGTTATTCTAGCTTAATGTTAAAAATCTAACAGAAACTTCCTTTCATTCACCAATGGAAGGTCGAGTAGATGATGTTGGTGCATCTGAGTATGGCCCTGATGCTCCTTTTTGGAGAACCTGTATGGGTCATGCCATTTCTGAATTTGGGGTTATTAAACCCTCATTTGAAAACCCTCCTCTGAATGAGGAGTCATATAAGAGAATTCAAGAGTCACTTAGTCGTGCTCGTAATTTTCAAGAGAGGATGGACATGGTTTTGGCTTTTACTTGAACCCTACGGTGTGAAAAACGGACGGTGGATGCTCCCGTAATCTCCAACTGAATGTTTGGCTCCAAACTACCTAAAATGTTCTCCAAGGTTGGAAAATAGTAAAATGAGTTGTTTTTCACTATTTTACATAGCTTTTATAGCCTATTTTTAGGGTTTTCAATGTTTTAAAATCAATTTTTTATAAAAATATCCTTTTAAATAGTTTATAAAAATCATTTTTAGAATATTTTGGTAAACTAATGGTCATTTTCAAGTCATGTAGGGGTAGAAATAAGCAATAAAGTCTATGGGGAAGTTCGTTTTTTACTTTTTCATACTTTTGAATACACGAAAAAAGTCTCTGAGCATTCGTTTCGATACTTTGATCACGCTCTCAAAACTCAGTATCAAAGTTATGAGCCTTTTTCTAATTCTTTTCAGACTCGTAAAACCCTTCATCATGAAAAGAGACGTAATGGAGTCTCCTTTAAACTCTTTTCGGACTCCCTAAATATGAAAAGATTGTCGAGTACTTGTCTTCTTCATACTCATAAAAGTATTTGAAGAGTCATCTCTTCGATGATAGGTTATCTCTTTTTCGGTTCGGATGGACTATTTACAAAAAATGAACACTCCATCCAATCATGACTGGAAGAGTTCTCTTGCATATTATTTTATAATTTTTTAGGCCATAGAGACTAAATCATATGAAAAAGGACCCTTTGGAGTCTTCTTCCATCTTCAGCGTTCAGACTCTCTAAACATGAATGATATCGAGTTAACTTTCAATGGACTCATTAAACTAAACACTGAGAGACCCTTTTTTGGTAATGAACCCCTCCTTTCGCAGGTTCGTAAGACGTATGAGAATGGACTTGTCTTAGGATAAGATACAATGAGTGTTTGTTACCCTCTTTGAACTCATAAAAATGAAAAGAGGCACTCATCAATCAAGATGGGGAAATTAAGGGAAGGGAATCAATTCATTTTTGCGAATAATATGGCAGTTTGTCGTCACCATTGAACATGGAACTTGTATGCATTTCATTTAGTCAATTGAATAAATTATCTTGTCTCTGAGTTGATCCACTTTCATGAGTCATTTCACTCCTTTGAGTCTTTCAAAGAATGCATTTTCCATTGTCGTATTGTGTTCCGCCTTGTTGACTCAATGCTACCAAGTCTTTTGTCATGTCACCCAATGTGCAAAGGGAAGTTAGAAGTTTACCTTGCATTTAAAATAGCCTTTATGTCAATACCTTTTGACTCATCCTATGGTTACATTTTCTACAACATTCCAAAACTTTGGTCCAAGTTTCGTGTCGTCGATGTGGGATTCATCATGCCTCTCCTTCGATGAGACTATTCCTGTCGACATCAACTCATTATCTAGGAATTAGCTTTAGAAACAAGTATAGTACCTTGAGATCTGTATGCCTTAATGACATATTCTCTCACTCTTGACACAGGTTCACATCATTGACCTTTGATCGAGAGATTCGACTAAGTGTATGACATCAAATCATCTATTCACACTTGGTAGATTGTACTAGGGTACCTTGGGAATCATTAACATTAATGGTGATCTCCCTCACACTTGTTAACGGTTCACATCATTGATCGGTAATCAAGTGGTTTCTACCATGTTCAACTTCAGATCGTTGTAATCACATGGATAGAATCGTAGTTTGTGGAAGACGAGACGAAGACCCTAGGTATTTGTTGAAAAGCACTAATAACTTTCTCCCTAGGTTGTGATGGAGTATATTGTATGAAGTACCAGCATGGATCCACATTTGTATGGTCATGGCTATGCTCAAATTTGCATCTGTATGACATAGATCTACATTGTATATCTATTAGTTATGTCCAAGTTTGAGTCCTCTATCGCATGGATATACACTATATTCTAGTAGCCATGTTTGTTTATCTCTATCATGGATCTTCCTTGTATTGTTCTGCAACCATGATGAAGACACATTTGCTCATGAGTCAAAAGTATTGATGTATTGCAGATGCCTGGTTGATGATCTCCAATCAAGCTAATTCTTGCCTCATAGTGATAACTTTCTCTTTCAAAGCTCTTGCCTATCGTATCCCTCTAGCCTCATGCTTTGGGGGGCATTCTATTACACCTAAATTTGGTCATTAGCATGTGATGTGATCCCAAACTTTAGTGTTTCCCTCAATCCCAAATTGTGAAGCATGAATGTTGGTCCAGACATCAAATCCACATATGAAAATCCAACACCGGCTCTACCCTTTAGTCAAAAATCAGTACCTTCTTTAGCACTACCTGTAATGTGTTGGTAGTAGGCGATGGAATTTCCTTTATCCTTTGATCAAGATGCAGTTTTTCCTAACACCACTCTGTCGTAGTGAGAAAAGAGCGGTGCCCTTGGTAAAAAGTGAAAAAGATAGGTTCTCACGAAGCTTCTCGAAAGAAGGCTTCGTGGCACCCTTATCCTTGATCACTAGGGCCAGTTGGGCTCAAGATCCATCCTTGTAGGATCTCCTAGCCACGTCACCCACCAATTTCTCAACCATCTCTATCCATTTCAAGCTTATAAAAGGAGGCTCAATCTCCATGGTTGAGGAGAGAGTAAATTCAAGTTGTTTCTTTGATATTCCGGCCTAAATCAGTCAAGAGAGCTTGAGGGAGTAAGTTGGAGCTATTGGGGATGAGGTGTTGTCTTTGTGAAGGAGTACATTGACACTAAGGCATAGGTTGTAAACTTCTTCTCTATTATCTAATGCAAAATTGGTTCTCTTCCCATAAAATATATTGTGTCAATATTGTATGTTTTATTATTGAATTCCTTAGTCATCAATATAGAATAATGGTTTATATTCTGGTTCTATTTGATCTCATTTGTTGTTTCTCTTGTGATTATGTAGGTACATCCATGAAGGATCATCTTTGCAGGAAACAATATACTAGTGTATAAAACAGACTTGATTCTATATCTCCACCTATTCTAGGTAATGTCTTCAAATATTGTCATGTACCATTTTTTCTAGATAACCATTTAGACTAGAGGAACAACTCCTGTCCGTAGGAGGTGCAAAATCCTAGCTACAGAGTCTGCTAAAAGTAATCACTTCCTTCTCGAACACATTCCTCAAATGAATGAATCCCATGATCCTGGGAGGACATTCAAGGTGGTTATCATAATCTCTATATTCTCTACTTCTTCAACCACTGCTTCAAGTTCTTCTTTTATTTGAGATACCCTTGTAAAGTATGATTGTATGGTCTTTGCATTCTGGATCTTTACATTCTTCAACTGGTTTCTCAAAGTCATATTCCGATTTATGTTCTTCCCTTCAAATAGATTGGTCAAGGAATCAAAAATCTCTTTAGGTGTCTTTAGGGAAGACACTTGTGGTATAAGGTGATCCTTGATTGAATCGGAAATGATATTCTTGGCCTTGACCAAGTTCTTCTTGTGTAAGGATTTAGCCTCATCTCCCTCTGGAACTGGAACCTCTCCACTTATGTAGGTGTCTAATTCATTTCCATCAAGAACCAATGAATGCTTATACTTCCATGCTCAGAAGGTTTTAGCTTCACCAAGCTTTTCATCAAGCTGTTGTGATAGGTCATTTTGAAATGAGAACCTCAAATGTAAATAACAAAAGATTAGATCTTACCGATTTGAGATGTCTGTCCTGGTTTCGGATCTGGATGATCTAGGATTTGTTAGAGAAAACCTAATTTTCAAAATTTGGAATCTTTCAGATATGAATGTATAGAAATATGTGCTTCCTGAAGGAGAGTTAATTAGCATACTCATTTTTCCAAAACTGTGATTAGAACTGCAAAATATCCGATGCCCTAGTTTTCTTCAATTTTTTCTGCAGAATTGACTAATATTGTTTTTGAAATATACCAAAAATTAATACTCCTCTATGTCTCAAACTTCACACTGAGGTAGAATCATTTGTCCTCTTTGAAACACCGTATGGTTGAGTATAATTGGTTTCACCAATTGTGACTTATGGAAGTTTTCCCATGGTGACATATTTCAATATTGTTCAACATAGCGAACTTGTACAGACTTCCACGTGTCACTTTTTCATCTTTGGGGTTTGAAAATTTTACCATAGAAATTACAGTCCATTCCCTATATGTAACATCTTGCAAAATTTCATTTGGACCTTCATAGCCATATATATAGCAATTTTACCAAGGTGTCCTGTTTAGGGATGAATCTTGGGAGAGGCTGGAACCCTGATTTGGAGGAATCATATCTCCCAGAATATAGCGAATATGATTCTGAAATTTTTAGACAATGTTCAGCATGAACTTTTCTTTGGGATGTAAAATTTTAGGCTTCTGATCATTCTCCAATATTGAGATAGAGTGAATGTACCAACACTACTAGTTTTAGTATTTTAGGGTTTCCTTGTTTGGGGTCAAATTAGGGGTTTGACTTTCCCATAGTTTTACCCAACCAAAAATTTCGATCTTGGTATCTAAATTTCGATTTTGAGGAGAAGAGAAATCCTATGTTGATATCACTCAAAAATAAATCTTCTATGAAAATCCCTAATTTCTCGCAGTAGTGAATGAAAATTCCCGGAATCAAATTCTGCTTTGACAGAAAGATGCACCCTTCAATGGAGAGTTATCCTAGCCTCCTTTTGTTAATGATTTATGGAGAGAGACCCAAAAAGTAAGAATCCCTATCTTTTGTAGCTGCACAGTGTCTTCTTCTCAAGTCAGCTTTGATACCATGTTAGATATTTATCATTTAAGCAATATGATCTTAGGATCTTATCTGAGAGAATAACATGCACAAAAATAATCACAAGAGACAAGAGACACAAAGAGTTTTCCTCGGGGAAACCATAAAGGATAAAACCTCGCAACTTCCTTAGATATAGAATGAGAACCAATGGAAAAAGTAAAACCCAACAACAGAAAGATGATCTCCGACAGTTGTTCTCTCTCTCACTTGTGCGAGATTCTCTTCTCTCACTCATGCACTACAATTGAGTGAGTGTATGCTTCAAATAGATAGGCTCACTCTCTATTTATACTATTTTTTGACTTGGCAATTACTTTCCAGTGCCAACTTCTCTAGGAGAGTCTAATAACCCTAGTGCCCCACAACCGTGGGGACTTTGCCCCCCGATCAACAAGGAGGGTTAACCTCTATGACTTTACATGACTTGATTACATTAATGATTCTCCCGATAGGAACATCGGGGACCAATGAAATATAATATATTAAATATACAAGTGAATACATTCTGAAGTTACAAATACATCAACAATTGGAACCTCCTATAGTCATGTTAGTAAAGCTAGAGATTGTCCAAAATGGTGCAAACTTGAATAACATGTCAAAGTAAGTTTCTGATTTGAACATTGTGCGTATGAGGTATTTTAGGATGATTTAAGTCCCATATTTTCCTTCCATAATAATTTTGTAAAGGTTCGGTGGTGTTTGGGGCCAGACTAATAAAAACTAGTTTACTACTTTTTTCTAGTTTTGAAATTAGACAAAATATTGAAGGAGGAGGTAGGTGAACTGCTTGTGAAAATTCCTCAGCCACATCATAATAAGAATACACTTATATCAGTTTTTCATTCCTACCAAAACCTAATATCACTTCCCTTGATCTTACCTAGTTGTCTCATAACCTTGGAGTGAGTATAAAATCCATTGTTAATGAGGGTGTTGAGAAAGAATGTTTTTCAATGTCAAAGTTTTGAATCCTCTTTGAAATATTTTGGATAGTGTACCTAACTTCCACAAAAAGGTATATTATAGAGGTATCAGAGCATGGTACTTGAACCTGTGCATTAATGCCATCCATTGAAGAAAAATTTGCACCCATGTCTTACTTTTATCATGACTCCTCTAAAGATGATTATGAGTAATATGAAGAAGAATGTGAATGGTACGAGGAAGGATTTCCATCGTGCATCACATATTACAATTTCATAAGGGATGAGGGTTATTATTATGACCCCGTGTATTATAAATATGTATGTGACAAACCACTGCGAGCCACTCCTATGAATGAATTATAAATCTTGAGAGAAACGTGTAAAAGTTTACCCCGACAATATCAAGAATTTATTGGTGATGTTGTTGGAGAAACCATAGTATCGAAATGACCAAGTCGACGTTTCGGATCCATATCAGGATTCATCATCAGGAACTTGAATAAAACAGGAGCATCCCATTTCTTAATGTCCTCCTTACTAGGAAAGAAGACGACACTCTGGGGCACGAGATCTTTCATAAAAAGACTCACACAGATAGCTACCTCCATCCAGACTCCCACCACCATCCTTCCCAAAAGATAGGAGTTCTCAACACCCTAGCAGTGAGAGCCTCCAGGATCACGGATTCAGAACATATTGAAAAGGAGAAGGACCACCTCAAAGATGTCTTCATAGATATAGGTTACAAACCCAATGTCATTATGAAGAGCCTTCGTAAAACCCACAACAAGAACCTTACGGGGTTGAAAAATTCCGATGACAAGAACACCTCCAATCCACGGGCTTACTTACCTTATATACAAGGGGTGACTGACAAGATCTCCAGAATTCTAAGGAAGAACAACATTATGACCTCGTTCAAACCCCTAGAGACCATTAAGAAGAGAATGCGATCCCTTAAATATCCTGTTGACCACACACAATTTAGAGGAGTTTATAAGATCCCGTGCTCCTGCAATATTAGCTATATAGGTGAGACGGGGTGTTCTTTCCACATGCAGCTAAAGGAACATGGGGCAGACATTAGGAAAGAACGGATCCGTTCCTCAGCCGTTGCGAAACATGTTGCCAAAAGCAAACATCACATTTTCCATGAAGACACCACTATCCTCGCAAAAGAAGACCACTACTTCAAAATAAAATTCAGAGAGGCCTTAGAGATTATCAAACTCCCACATAATCTAAATAGGGATGGCAGCCTCGAGGTGAGCACAAGTTGGCTTCCCTCTATTCTCAATCGGGAAGGCAACTTTCCCCCTCACTTTGTCCCTTGACTTTGTTCCCCTTGTTCTTAACCTTTCCCCTTGTACCCTTCTCCCTCATTCAAGCTTTTCTCCAATCATTTTTAGTCCTCCTTCCTGACCCTAAATAAGACTAAAATTTTGTAATAAACACATTAGTAACGTAATTAACATATTAAAATTCAAATTAAAGAATTTAATAATTATAATATAAAAAATTAAAAACTTAAGAACCAATTTAAAAATTAATAGTCAACCCAAAAATAGGTTCAAGGTTATTTAACAATAATAATTCTTAAATTATATTTTTACCTTTAAAACACATTTTTAGGATTAGGATAGACATGTCAATAAACATATGAAAGACTTAGTTTAAGTAATGTCTTTTGAATAAAGTTAGGTTGAATAGCCTTTAAAACACATTAATAAACACTTGAATTCTCATAGTTTAATTAAAAAAATTAAAAATTAGGGTATAATAATTATTAGTGACCCTAAAAATTAGGGTATAATTATTATTATTGACCCTAAAAAATTAGGGTACAATAATTATTATTGACCTTCTTTAGGCTGCATTAATTTTTAAAATTTTTAAAACATATTAAGAATTAATAATTTTAATAAACACATTAAAAACCTAATTAATAAATTAATAATTAATAATTATAAAAATTAAAAACTTAAGAATCAATTAAAAATTAATAGTCAACCCAAAAATAGGTTCAAATTTATTTAACAATAATAATTCTTAAATTATATTTTTACCTTTAAAACACTTTTTTAGGATTAGGATAACCTAGACATGTCAATAAACATATGAAAGACCTAGTTTAAGTAATATCTTTTGAATAAAGTTAGGTTGAATAGCCTTTAAAACACATTAACAAACACTTGAATTCTCATAGTTTAATTAAAAGTAAAAATTAAATAATTATTATTGACCCTAAAAATTAGGGTATAATAATTATTATTGACCTTCTTTAGGGTACATTAATTTTTAAATTTTTTTAATAAACTTTAACCTTACAAAAATTCCCGTAAATATTTGGTGAATTAGGTTTTTGGTGGTTCTAGGGTTTTCATTTCTAATAATATTTATAAAAAAGACTTAAGCTAACAATTTGGTTTTAATAATTCAAATAATTATTAATTAGCTTACAATAATTCTGCACTAAAATTTCTAACTTAGCAAACCCTAATCTCCACAGCCGACATTAATCCCCCCCTTTTTTCCTACCCAGTTCAGTATTTATCAATGATTCTCGCTCTCTCCACAATCAACATGGTCCTCATGATGAATCCTGATATGGATCTGAAACGTCGACTTGGTCATTTCGATACTGTGGTTTCTCCGACAACATCACCAATAACCTATCACCACAGAAATTTAGCAACAGAAATATCAAGAATATCTTGTTGTGATGGGAGAGGCACATAAGACCACTCTTTTTGAAGACTTTATTGAGTGAGTGTTTGGATATAGGCCCAATAGTGCATATGTGAACTCATTAAGGAACAAGCAACAATCCACAATTTTGGAGGATCATGAAAGGAGTAAAAATCAACCTACTTGTGAAAATAGTAGAGTAATATTTTTCCCTATATATGAGGAATATATAAAAAAAATTGTGGACCAATTGGTGCGGGTATGGAAGAAATTTTGGTCTAAAGGATATGAAAAGAGCTTAGATACACCATTAAAGGAAGAAACAAAGAATCATGAAGTGGAGCATCAATCACCTCAAGGTAAATGCAGAGAAGAACATGAAGAGGGAAGTGAAGAAAAGCACATAATCCTTACTGATGAGGGTGGTGCAAATCAAAGAGCATCTAATGATGTATCCTTGAACTGTGAAGGAGTACCTACTGATGGGTGCTCACAACTCTATGTTGGTGACATAGCGATCATATTTGAAAATGGTTTTGCAAGACAAATTTCTCATGAGCATGAATATGAAGACCTTGTGGCAGATAATGAAGAACCAGGGTCAATTTCCCCATCACCACTTGAGCTTCAAGAAGTTGATCAAATTAAGAAGAAATAAGAAGAGGAGGTTCGCTCCCATGAACCATCCTTCATTAAAGGGTCTTTGAATATGATTCAAAGGAATATTCATGAGTCCCTTAGCATAATCCATGACACTAAAGCATTGGTATCAAATTCTTGTTGGAAAGTTTCTTCATCAGATGATCCATCCTTCCTTGAAAACATGGAGAAGACTCAAAGAGAAATGTGCAACATTGAAGGTAATTTCATGTATTTGATTTTTGATAGAAAAAAATTGGCTTGGCTTAATCAATGGTTACATGAAGCATAATTGAAGAATAATGAGGATATTCATAAGCTCAAAATTCTTGAGAGGTAGCAAGATACTTGTTCTTCTTCCTATGTTTTAGATTGTCATATGGTAGATTGATTGGAGGATTCTCATGACATGATGCATCATGAGAAACATGGAAAATTGCAAGTTCTTGATTTGTTTGAAGATGAGATTGATGAGATATAATCACTTGTTGTGGTGGAAGAGGAACTTGAGTTACCTCATGATAATGGTTACACACTTTTTGAAGAAGTGCATGATTCCACTACCTTGGAACCAACATACGAGGAAATTTTCACACTTTTAAGGGAGATGTATAATACTAACCCTATGGAGCCTTCACATGATGAAACATTTTCACTTTCTGATCATTTGGGTGATTTTATTCATTCTCCTACATCCTACACTTCCATATTTTGCAGCATTCATCCTAACGAAGTACGGGTGGAAGGTTTATTTTTTATGGTACCACATGAGGAGTATGAAACTTCTATCTCTCCTTTTAACGATTAAATTATTAGAGAACAATAGTATTTACATTTTCAGTATAATCCTTTGTTACATTATGATGATACACATATACATGGATGCACCTATGATGTTTAGTTGAGTCACTTGAAGACTCATGATTTTCCTTGCTCCTTGGTTAGTCCATTTGATGTTGGGGGGACTTCATCCAACACTTGATTGAAGAGATATATGATTGATGCACATTTTTATTGGAATACACATCCTTTTTTTATTTCTTTATGATCTACATATTCATGGGTGTATTGATGAGGCTTATTTGAGCCACTTGAAATATTCCTGTTTTCTTAGCTCCTTATTTGGTTTAGATTTTGGTGGAGGTTCTTCATTCACTTATTGGATGAAAGAACACATGTATGATTATTTTGATGCATATTAAATTCTTTTGGAGAATCCTTAGAGGACATGGGATCCTCACCTATGTCATTGGAGAAGATATGAAATAATACCTGATGCTTGTGTGTATGGGACACATGATGATCTACTTACTTGGATGTACACGCACTTTCATGATTCTTTGATGAGGTGCCTTCTTGATGAAAATTTGTATGATGTTGTTATGCACTTTTATTATCTATCTTTTTGACTCATGATGTTTGGAAGGATGCAATGCATGTAATGGGCTCCTGGTATTGCTTGATTTCAATTTTTTGGGGGCAGCAAACAGTATGGAGATTGAATCACCACTTGAGAAGGTGATTGTAATCAGAGTAGTGAAACAACAAGCATGGTTGTTCCTCTTTGAAACCTTAGTATATTCTTGTAAACTCAAATTTTGGAAACTCATTTGCAACTTCAAATAATTATACATTTAGCAAAAAAGGGTTGAAAAATCAGTAAAGGTTTCCAAATCTTAAGGAGGTAAAGACTAGTTGTGAAAATTTTGTTTTGATGGATTTGGTTAATCCTTTTGGTATTAATGTTGATGTCATAGGATACATCAATATGTAAAATCCACATATCTTTAATTTTGGAAACACAAAATTGCAGTGCATGAGTGCCACCACTCAAATGGTAATCAAAGAAAATTAAGGAGTAGAACCATAAGCGAGTGCTTGGTGCAATATAAGGAGTTACCAAGTTAGGATGCCACTTGGGAAGATAGAAAAAAATTGCAGGATATAAACTTAAAATTACTTGAGGACAAGAAATATTGGGTGGGGAGAACTGTCATGTCCCCATCCAAATAAGACTACTTGCAAATAATGTTTCACCAACCTACTGGTTCCCTAGGTTGAGGTGGAAACATAAATTTTGTAATAAAGGAGCTATAGGACCCAAAATGACCTTATTTTACCATATTCACATTAAAATGGGTCACATAAATAATAAAAGTTAATAAAATAAGATGGCATTGGTTCATGAAGACAATTGGAATCTTTTGGAGGCTTTGGGTGAATAGATTCCCCCCACACTTGGAATTATCTTCATCCAAATTTGAACCCAAGGGGAATTTAATGTTATTGGAGGATGATGTGGTGTCAGATAGCATATAATGATGCAAGTAATTCAAAATTAGGAGAGGAGAGTAACTCCCATGGAAGAGGGAGGTATTGAGAAGAAATTGTGTGCCACTTGGAAGGATATTCCATGCATTCTATGACAAATAATGAAAGGTTCTATGACAACTATGACAAATTCAGACCTGATTTCAGACCTAGGAAAAATATGAAATGACAGGGCTAAAATATACACCAAGAGGGCACACTTTGGGAGTTAGAGGAATCCATTCGAATTTGGGAAAGAGTTGGAGCATGAAGAAAGAAGACAAGTGTCATATGACTTACTAAACCACTAAGTTGAGTTAGAGAAAGCCTACAGAGATAAATTCGACCTTAGGATGCCTCTTGACGTTAATAAAATGATGCATTAAGGAATGGGAATATATTTTTATCATTTGTTAATTGGCCTTTGTCCTTTTGGAGAGCTTTTGCTTGTCCATTGCATGGTGAGTGTTTACTCTCCCTACTTGAACCAATTTCAAGGGAGTTGGATTCCTTTCCAAGTTGGTTGATGGAGAGGCCATTGATACCTCTCAATTTATATTGTTTATGGTGTTTAGTTGCATGTTGAAGGTCCACACAGCTCAAGTTCTCATATATCTCCCTATTCTCTCTTTCCTTCTTCTCCATTCCCCCATACTCGCATGTGATGGTGCACTTGTTGGAGTGATTATTGCGCTTTGCTGAATCTATTTGATGCCAAATATTGGGTATATTATGTATGGAATATAATATATCCATGTGTGAAAAGCTTGCATTCCCATGCTTTTGAATAACTATTTTTCATGAATTTGGATTCAATCTTGAAACAATTTTATATCATATTTGTATGAGTACTTTTCTCTGAGTTTGATTCCATTAGGGAATAAATTTGTATTATTTATATTTCCATTATATTTCATATTACAATACGAACCATTTACTCTACTATTCATGTGCCAAACTTTAGCTAGTAATGCAATTTCTGCATAAGCAATTTCCATGAAAGTTGTCATTTTGATGTTGGGACTCATAACCCGTTTGGAGAGCTTAATGAACATGAATAATGACATTTATTTAAGTATTATATACATCCACATACTCTTTTATTAAATTTTTGAGATTCGTTCTTGACTTGGAGAGCCAAATTGGACTCCACCCTTGGGCGGAATTTGATCTCAATTTCCTAGGAATTTTTCACTTTTTCTCCTTAGCCTCAAACCAAGTTTTAGAAGCCTAAATTCAGATTCAAATTTCCCATACATAATATTGGTATGTTATAATACTATCCATACCATTTAATTCCAAATTCAAGACCATTTGGAGTCAGTTGGAACCTCATACAATCATGACTAGTAAAGCTCGAAATTGGCCAAAATTGTGCAAACTTGAGTAACATGTAAAAGTGAGTTTCTGATTAAAAAATTGATTGCATGAGGTCTGTTACGATGTTTTAAATCCCATAGGTTCCTTCCATAATAAATTTGGAAAGTTTCGGTGGTTTTTGGTACCAAACCAAGAAAGACTAGTTTACTACTTTTTCCTAGTTTCGAAATTAGACAAAGTATTGAAGGAGGAGGTGTATGATCTGTTGGTGAAAATTCCTCAGCCACATCATAATAATAATCCCCATATATCAGTTTTCATATATATTATAACCTAATATCACTTCCCTTGAGATTCCCCACTTGTCTCATAACCACGTAGTCGGTATGAAATCCATTGTCAACGAGGGTGTTGAGAAACAATGTTTTCAATTTCAAAGTTTTGAATCCTCTTTGAAATATTTTGGATAGTGTACCTAACTTCTCCAAAAAGGTACATTACACTATTCAAGTGAAGAAGGAAGAACTTAAAAAAATTGAGTTTGAAAGGAAGTTAAGGATATAGAATGGAGTTCACATTTGTGAACCTAAGAAAGGTGTACTCCTTGGAGAAGAAGATATTGATAAGGGGTTTGTTGAGAAACCCATGGATTCTGCAGAGAATTAATATCAGTATGGAGAGGATAGTTATGATGATTCTTATAGGATACTAGTTAAGAGTCTCATAGAGTATGTTGGAACTAAATATCAGCAAGAAGAGTGGTGATCAAATCATAAGATGAGGCCATAGTGCCTTATGGATTTAAAACTAACAAAGTGTGTGATTTTGCAGGTTTTAAAGGAGCTGGACAACAATTCAATGATGTCACGAATATAAAGGAAAGTAAATAAATGTCTCTTAAATATATTGGAAAAAAACATCCTCAGAAACTTGTGCTATAGGAAGAAATGCAATTACTGAATACTACAATGAAAGGTAAAGATGATACATTTTTTATAGGCATGCGAGAAAAACAGGATCAGTACCTTGTTGGAGCAGATGGGACAATTGGGTTTCATGTTAGAGAACCTACTATTGGTTACAACAAGGAAAACGTGGCTTTCATAAGTGTCCAAAAGGAAGATATAAGGCAATCATTGAGAATTGTTAGAGAAGAATGCAATGAGTATGGAAAGTGCTTTAAACAGGAAGATGGGACATATTTGTCACATATTAAAGAAAAGACTATCATAGAAGTGAAAAAATTAGATTTGGCTATTAAATTTAGTCAAACAGATGATGGAGGATAGCTACTAAGAGATGTTGTAAAAGAAGAAAGGGATGAAAAACGAAATGATCAACACTGTGATGAAGTGTTTGAGAGGTGTCAAAGGGAAATTGAGTTGTTGGCGTATTTGTTAGAGGAACATGAGTATGGAAGTGATATTGTAGTCAATGATGGACAATGTTCACAAATACTGGATAGTAGGGAAGTGTCTCAAACTTTGATAGGGATGAAAACATATTATAGTTTTCAAACTAATTATATGTTTGCTGGTATAGAGAAATGAAAGGATGATGAACATGATGTTGTGATCAAAGAAATAGAGGATATATTATTTATTGGAAATGAAATTTAAATTCAAGGAAATCAAATAGATATTGAAGAGGGATATGTCTACAAAGGCATTAAGGATGAAGGGGTGGCAAGAAAAACAAGCCATCAACTTCAAGGTGGGTGTGCAAAGTTGGAACAGGGAGAAGATCTCATGCAATTTGATTTTGCTAAGATAAAATAAATTATATCTGAAAATTTTGAAGATGACAACAGTAATCCTGTTGTAAAGTAGCGGGAAAGGAATTTCAATGTCTTAGAAATATTTTGGTAAATACACACTAGCGTAGAGTGGAAGGAGAATGTTTATGTTCTTATATATGAAGAAGAAGAAGGTAACCAACAGCAAATGAATAATAGCAATAGTTTTTTTCAGCAAAGATCAAAGTTGGACAATAAAGTAGATGAGCTATGGAACCTCATGCAAGTCTCTAAAAGAAGTTATAACATAGTGAAGCAAAAAATCAACTACACAAATGGTTTGAATGTGAAGGATTGTGAAGGTAAGGCAAGTGGAGCATCACATTATAAGACTTGGAATCCTGGAAGGTTAAAACCAACAATGAAATTGTTAAAGAAATGTAACTGTGGAATATATTCTATTTTGTATTATTATAATTACTACCCCTTCTGGATATGTTGTTCCTCTGATTAGGGATGTCATTGATGTATTTGGTCATGTAAATCCTCGAGGGAAAACCTTCGTTGTAAGTCGGGTCAGTAGTACCGACAAAAGTATTATTAAAATGTATTTTTGAGTCTTCCAAGGAAAGTAGGCTCGAGACACAAGGAGAAGTCCTCCCAGTTGGGTTATTATGCCTATCAGTTGATTAGTATAAATAGGAGAAGTTCTTCCCTCATTTGGAAAATTAGAACACTCAAGCAGTTGCACTATAGAGAGAAGAGAAATTCCATCTAGAGGAGAGGAAGCAATCTAATAGTATTCTTTGGGTCTTACACTGTACTTGGTTGAAGTCTATATATAGGAAGTTTTACTGGGTTTTCTTCCCCACGAGGGTTTTCGAGGATAAATCTGTGTGTTCTCTTTTGTTATGTTGTGCTTGTTATTCTTTCGGAGATCCTTTTGTTTTGGTATAAAAAAATTTAAAATCTTAGCATGGTATTGGAGCTAACCTGAAAGAGGACACTGTGCAACCTCCCATATTGCAATTCAACAAGATAGGGTTTACTATTCCAAACACCTCCCTCCATAGATCAACTGGAAAAGAAGCTCCATTCAACTCTCCATGGGAGAGCACATATTTCTATCGAAGCATTTTTTCATTATGAGTATTTTCACTTTTGAACTACCACTACTGCTGGGAGAAACTAGGGCATCATATTTTTCAAGGTTGCATGCTCAGATTTTAGAAAAGAAAGATACAGTCTATATCATCTTAGGGAGGCACATCTTTTCCTCCAATCAACTCTACAAGTGATCCCAGTTGGAAAATTAGGGTTTTTTTAGTTAAACCCTAGGTCACCCTGAAGCATATTCCAAAAGCAATCATCATACTGGTAATTTCTATACTCTATATTTCCATATGAAGTTCTCATTCATTAAAAATGACGAACAACACCAAGCTTGTTGAAAATATTGAGGGAGAAGAGAATTTCAGAAAATGGAAGTACAAAATCATGCTCATCCTTGAAGAACATGGCCTATATGGCTTTATCAAAGAAGTGGTCAAGGAACCAGAGGGAGAAGAGGAAAAGTCAAAACACAAAAAGGATATGATCAAAGTAAAAAGGATCATAGCTAATTCCATCAAGTATCAGTTGATCCCCTGAGTATCTTCAAAGAATAGTCCAAAAGAAATGTTTAATGCACTAACTAGTATGTGTGAAGGTAAGAATATAAACAGAAGAATGACCTTGAGAAACCAACTCAAGGGTATGAATATACATAAGACATAAACCATACAATCATATTTCTCAAGATTATCTTAGATCAAAGAACAATTAGAAGCCATTGGTGATATGGTGGAAGAATAAGAAGTTGTGATGGCCACCCTGAATGGCTTCCCTAGAGAATGTGATTCCTTCATTAGAGGAATATGTGCTAGAAGAAAGTTAACCAAGTTCAGAAAGATATGGGAAGAATGTGTATAAAAATAAGGAAGGATAGTAAACAAATAAGAGAAACTAAATGATAATGAAGATCAAGCTCTAGCTACACACACCAAGAAAGGAAGAATCAAAAGGAAGAGTCAAGGTTCATCTCCCAAAAGATCACCATACTTCAAGAAGAATAATAAACCTAGAAGGGATTATTCATCCTTTGAATGTTACTCATGTCATAAGATGGGACACATTGCCACACATTGTCCTCTTAATAATGGTCAGTTTCCGAAGAATAAACTAAAGTACCATGCCTATGCAGTTGAAGAAAATGAATCAGACAAGGAAAGGACCATGGAAAATGAAGACTCTAGTGAAGAGTATGTCCTAATTTCAGCTCTCACAGGTTCAATTACTCATGGAAGTGACACTTGGCTCATATATAGTGGTGCTTCCAAACATATGACATGGCATAAGGATTCACTCTCTTGTCTTACCCAAAAAACACTATTCACATAAGATACAACTTGGATATGATTATCAGTATCCCATCAAAGGAATGGGAGAAGCCTCTTACAAATTAAGAAATGAAAAGTTCATGAAGATGAAATAAGTATTATATGTTCCAAGTTTAAAGAAGAATCTTCTTTCAATATTAGCTATAGATAAGAAAAGGTTTAGATTTGCCTTTGTAGATGGTGAATTTCTTATGTGGGAGAAAGGGAAAACAATAGATGATGCTACTGTAATTGGTGTCGAAGAAGGAGGACTCTACAAATTTAAAGGACACATAAATTCAACCCTTATAGCCAGCACCATTAGTCCATGTGAATTGTGGCATAGAATACTTGCTCATGTAAACTAAAAAACATTGCCAATTGTGAGGAAGGTTGTCACAGATCTACTAGAGATCCAGGTCGATCATGGAGTATGTAAAGGATGTGCTCATGGAAAGAACACCAGGAATCCATTCCCAACAAGTAACAACAAACCAAAATGGATCTTGGACATTGTACACTCAGATGTGTGTGGACTGATGTTAGCCACTTCCTTAAGCGAGTATGCATATTATGTCTTTTGTAATAAAAAATTGTAAGACTTGGATTTACTTCTTAAAAGACAAAGACGAAGTATTTGGAAAATTCAAGGAATTTAAAGCTCTTGTTGAAAATCTATCTGAAAAGAAGATCAATACCTTAAGATCAGATAATGGAGGAGAATTCACTTCAAATGAATTGAAGGAATTTTGTAGGGAATTTGGGATTAAGAGGGGTATTACGACACCCTATAATCAACAAAAAAAATGGACTAGAAGAAAGAAAGAATAGATCCATCATGGGAGAAATCAGAGCAATGATCCATGATCAAGATCTACCAATGCACTTATGGGAAGAAGCAACAAGAACCATAGTCTATGTCTAGAATATAATATCTCACAAAGTTCTTGAAAACAAAATCCCAAAAGAAATGTTCACTGGTGAAAAGCCCAAAGTAATCCACCTAAAGATATTTGGTTGTCTTGTATACTTACATGTTCCAAAGGAGAAAAGATTAAAATTGGACCCTTCAAGAAAGAATGGAATATTTGTTGGATATAGTGAACAATCAAAATCTTATATAATCTATATTCCAAGATTCTGCTAGATCGAGATCAATAAATATGTTACATTTGATGAAGATGCATCCTTCACCAAATCTAGAAAGATCCTTGCAGATGAAGATCGTGAAGAAGAGGAGGAGGTTTCTGGAACCGCAGAAAGTACCAGACCACTAGTTATAGATATTGAAGAAGATCCTATACAACAAGATCATGAACTAGAAGAACCTCAAGAACTCATGGAAACACCCCAGAAGATGATCTCAACAAAAATAATACCAGCTTGGGATCGTGATGTAATCAAAGAAGCAGAAATATATGGTGCACCAGGAGGAAGCAAAAGACAAAGACTCTATTCAAACTATGTGGAAATAGAAACCCATTGAAAACTATTGTCGGTGGAGAGAGAAAATGCCCCTTTCATTCTTTTTCTTTGGTAGATGCATTCAATTATTTAGGAAGGAAATATGATGAAATGTTGTTTATCTTGACACCTACGACTGAGAAGTCTTATTGGAGTAACCCCACAGGTCATTCAAAAGTGGAATATATTGGTGGACTCGGAGAAAGAGTAAATTGATTTGCACGTCATCGACTTACTTCCTCTTAGTTATAGGTAGAGCTATCTATATCTTTCTAGGAGAAACTAGAAATTGAAATTGAAATTGAAGGGTTGTAGCTTGTGGTAGAAGTGGAGCACGCAAATGGGTGTTGAGAATGGAATTGGACTTGTAGAGTCCGGTGGGAAAATTATGTAGTTGTTGTCATTCCCACAGTTTGAATACCCAATTATGACCTCCAATGACTATATGATTGGGCATACAACATAAAAAAGGAAAGGGTTTTTGAAAAAGGTGTGGCAGTCTTAGTAAACACATTGGAATGAAACCATTGGTGGGTATTGGGGAACTAGTGTATGTTTAATTTTAGTCTATGACTAGTTAGAAAAAGGAGAGGGTTGAAGATTGCAAAACAAAATTGTGGAGAAGAAAACCCTCGTTGTGGTAGAGGGAAGCATTGATGTTTACAAACGTAAGAGATTGATCGCTCCCACACTGTAGTGGTTGGGCTTGTTGCAAGAGGCCGATGTGAGTGAATTATTGGGAATATTCTGAAGAAATCCTAGGTGTTCCTACACTGAAAAATTTTAGCCACATAGAAGATAAGGGTTGTAACCTGGGTTTAAATAAGTTAAGACCAGAAGAGAAGAATCTCAATGCATTTTCAATAGTAGTTGTGGATGAGAAAGAGAATCTGAGACAGAGATGGGGAAGAGGAGAAGACTCAAATTGGCCAAAGAAAAGAAATTTGTGTCTTGTATTGCAGACCCGTTTGATGTAGCAAAGATGAAAATTGAGGAAGTTTGCCATGATTTCTCTGCCAATTCCAATTTTTTTAAGTAAACATTTTGGTATTTGGGTTATTAAAATGAAAATTGTGTTTCATGTTGAAGGAGTGTTGAGTGTAGTTAAAAATGATTTCAAGGAACCCCCAAATCAAGCGTCTTATGAGGTCTTGACCCAAGATCAAACGATTGAGTTCATGGATAATACGATGAATGATGTTGTTTTATTGTTCCTCCTTCAACAAGGATTGGATGAGAGAATTTTATTGGTGATTGTTGATGCAACCAGTGCTAAAGAATCCTCGAAATGTTTGAGAAGAGAAGTTGGTATAATTAGGGTGAGCAACACCAATTTGTTACTGGGTTCTAATACTCAGAATGTTGATGCAACTGTCATAGACAGTGCTAAGAATTATGATGATGTTGAAAATTATGATGAGGTTGATGAAATTACTACTGAAGAAGAAGAAAAGGATGAAGATGTAAATAATGATGGTGTACAAGAAAGGGACAACAATGGAAAAAACATTTTGATGAAAGATGAAAGCAACCTTGTAGATGTTGCAACACAAGACAAAGTTGAAATTAAGATGGATGAAAATGTTATTGTTGAACATAAAGTTGAACTTTATGAATTGCATGAAGATGTTAATGTCTTAGACAATTTTCAGAATGACAATGTTGATGGTGAAGCACATGTGATTGAAGAAAAATTAGAAGGAACTGAAGTTGAAAAAGTACCAATTTATGATGAAGAAGATCTATCTCAAGATGAAAATATTGCAATTAAGAATGAAATGAAATTGATTTTAAAAATGCTTAAATGTGAATAAAATTCATGTTTAGTCGAATGAAATGAAGATGATAATGTTAATGATGGCATTGATGCAGTGAAAAATTGGAAAGCAATTGAGATGTAGAGAGCATTGCATATTACTTAGAAATGAAAGATTTAGAATCAACAGGTGATACTAAAATTTCTTATACAAATGATTATATTGTTCTTGAAAATATGATTGATGAAATGTTTAAAATTGGTATGAAGTTGAAATCCATAGAAATATTGTTGAGTGGAAAAGAAGACAATGTAAATGAAGATGATCTAAGTTTAATTGTAGCAAACATAATTGAAGAAATTCAAGATGAAGTGAATGTACATGAAGATGTGCATGTAAGCACTAAAATTGCAGATAATGAAGATGTCATGAATATTTTTGAACAAAAAGATTTTGAAGAACAATTTGTAAATGGAAATTTTGAGAAATAGAGTCCTGAAGAGATCTGGCACTACTATCCGTGGATTTTGTGGCAACAGATTATTGAACAGGTTGAAGTCTGTCAGATGGATATGTTATAGCTAAAAAGTTTTGAGTACAACCAACAGAAAACCATTGAAGACTTTGATGCTGTCGATGGAAGAATGAGGCCAAAGGATGTTGTAGTTTGCAGATTTGAACAATCAAAGAAAGGATTGAAGTTGAAGAAGAAAGTGAAAATGAAGAAGCCAAAGCACAACTGGTTCAAAGTCTGGCGACGAAGAAGATGAAAAGACACAAATGGTTGAGTTTTTCAGTCATATATGTTGTTTTTAAATTTTGCAATCCTAGACCAACAAGCACATGAATTAAATGTGTATCTAAATGAATTTTGTAAGCCTAGACCAACAAGCACATGAATTAAATGTGTATCTAAATGAATTTTGTAAGCCTATAGAGGCATTACTAAATCATGTTAGTGAAATGTTACTGTTCTTGAAAATTTGGTAAGTTTTGAAAAAGACTATGATTGTAATTAAGGGAGAGATTGTTGGCATTAATTACAACCAATGTCATGTTGTCTCATATCATTTCAGATCAAGTAGTGTCATTACCTATAGGAATGTACTATGCAGTAGATGAAAATTGAATGTGTCTTCAGTATCAATGTAACGAAAAACTTTCTGAGGAAGCCTCTAGAGAATGCTTGATCCTTCAAGATGTAGAAACATCTAGAGATGACGTGTTTTGTATATCAGGAGTTGGGAAAATATCAATGCAATGTGTGTATTCTCTGTAACTGTTTCGGTAATATTATGAGTAATGAAATATATTTAGTTCTGGTTTTGTGTCTGTGTCTGTAAATATTATCGTGTAAAATTTTGTTTTTGATTGCTATGTAAAATAATTCGTGGGTTGTATCCCATCTCTGCTTCCACCCACTCCTTCAAACATGTCCCATCGCAATCTACCAGCATTTGATTGGCTTGAATTCGAGCTTTTATTCACATTAGCAACACCTTCTAAGAAATCACCCCCTTCCTCATCATCCAAACGCTCATTTGGCTCAACATCCCGAGATATATGTGGAAGTTAACGTGCATGTCAGAGCAGATTGTCTGTGCGTGTTTGAGCCTCCTTTTGAAAGAAGAAAGGACCGCCCACTGAGAAGTCTGCTCACATAGCCGCATTTCAAGAAAATGCCAATTCAAAATTCTGCTTGCAAAACCGTGCAGAGAAACAACAACTGAGAAGTAAATAATTCGAGAACTTGCCAAAGGAAAGATCGCCTTTGAGGAAGGAATCCATCTCGCCTCGTCAGAAATCCCATGGAATAATATTAAGCCATCCAAGAAGTCCAAGCGACAAATAAGTCGATTCATGGTTAATGAAAAAGGAATTTTAATCAAAAGTTTCTTTTGAAAAATGCTAATGGAATTGTGTGAGTGGGTTTTAAAATTTGGAAGGAGTTTAAATAAAATTATAAGCTTGCAGAATGGTAAAGAAGTTTTGTAAAGAAAATTTATAGAGAAGTTCTTTTCAAAAAGTATATATTTTTAAAGAAAATTTTGCAAAAAGATTTTAAATTTATAGAGATTTCAAGTATCAATTTTGAAAATAATAACCTAGGCTAGGCTTCACCATTGAAAATTGGTTTAAGATTCAAGAAAGTGCTATGTTGTTGCGCCAACACTTCAGAGGAAGATAACAGAAGATTATGGTAACTTGCACATCAAATAGAGTATGGTAACGTCCACTAACCAACCATAACAATTGCCATTTGAACAGATTAATCATTATTATATTGAGATATATGGCTTTATTGAAAATTCAAGTGTTGTTCTTGAATAAGAGGTTTGAAAATGATTTTGCTCATGTAGTGAGAGTTTCTCCTCACTACAGGAGCAAGAATGGCTCCCTTGTGCCTATAGGGCACAAGGGTAGGTTCCAATTTTTTGAAAACAGGAAAAAACTGAATGGAAATATGGCATAAACAAAGTAGCGAATCAAACTAAGCTAATCTGAACAAGAATAAGCAAATGGCAACTACTGTAAACTAAATCTAAGAGCTAATAACAGAAAATAAAGAGGGAGATGAAGCCCTTGTGAACCCCTCTGCAGAAAACAGGTTAGGGTTTCGCCTCCTTGAAACTTGCAAACAACCTAAGCTACTACAATGGCAAACCTGCAAACAATGTTAACAAATAAAACCTGCAAGTAAAAATATCAGTTAGAAAACAAAGCAAGTAAACAAACATGAAAAGAAATTATACCTCACTTAGGTGGAAATGGGCCACCATGCCCTAGCTCATGGGAGCACCTCTCTCTTGGTTGGGAAGCAATGGCTTGATGAGATGGAGATGGAGGAGAGGGAGAGTGGGTGGTTTGAGAGAAAAAGGTCTCAAAGCATCCACGGGCAGTATAACAATAGGCAAGTGAGGAGTGTTTTGAGAGTGACCCCCCACCCTCATTTTATAGCTTTTTCAAGGGGTTTTAGGGTTTTAAGCCCTTGGTCAGGGTTTTAGCTACTTTTTTGGGCCTTTAGCCCATTTTAGGGTTTAGCCCCTTTTTGAGGGCTTTAGCTCCTAGGGGCTTATTTTGGGCTCCTTTTTGGGGTTCTTAGCCCTTTTCTTCATCCTTGGGCTCTTTTGGAGGTGCGGGGGTCAAATGGAAGGTCTTATGGAGTGAAATGAGTGTTGTGAGATGGTGTCATTGGGTGGTGTAGGCCATTGAGAGCTATGTGGGGGATTTTTGGGTTAACAGATTGCCTCCTGATGTGTGAGGGCAAGAGCTCAATGTATGGCCGACATACATCATAGGATTTGCTGTAGAGAGGTGGTGCTTCCGGGGCTGGGGCATGGTGGTTTTTGGTTCCTATCAATGGGTGAGATACAATAAATGTGTGTCATGTCTATGGACGAGGTGGGAATTCTCATGCTCGTGACAATGTCAAAAGAATCATTTGATCTATGCTCTAAAATACAAGAGCCGATCATATACAATTGATGTTACAATGTTGGTTGCCTCCATGTGAGGCTGAATACAATGCTAATCTGGTACATTGGACCCATGGCATTCTCATGGAATGATATATCTTCATGATTGATGGTCTGCTGGATCTGGTACATAGCTGTGTGGAATCGTTGATTGAGAGTCAGAGTCTCTGTGGTACAAGTATGCTGCATCAGTCATAAAGGTATATCGAAACATTGCTGGGGCTTCTGATCACTGTCTCCAACGTAACCTGGAAATCACAAGGGACAAAACCTGTTTAGGTCCCTCGAGAGGACTCACCAATGTGCTAGAGTCAGGTGACATCCAGGGTCTTCGACCAAGTACTGTGTGGAACAAACCTTGCACGAATCTCAACGGTGCGATGATGGACTTGAAGTCAAGCACGTGAGAAACAACCATCCCAAGAGGCACTAAGGACTCCTCTCAAGTGGTCCAAGGAACTCATCAATGATGTAAACGAAACCAAGGTACATGAACCTCTGGGTCTATCCTCTGGAATATGTGTGTTGGTGTCGACAGAGAGAGACCTGCCCCTAGTCAAGGCAATGATGTTTCCTTGACCAGGAGTGTGAGGGATAACTGAAAGATGTGAAGCAATATGCAGACCGACTCACTGAATTGGGGGGCAAGGGGAGGGAAGGGAAAAAACTGAACAGGGGCAGGGGGGGAGTGGGAGACTTAAACTTCCTTTGTTCAGAGTATGATGGCAGGGCAGACCAGGTAGCAAATGAAACTAACTCATGGGAATGGGATCATAGCTGTAATATCAGGAATGTCGTTGCAGATGGGAAATACTTGGAGGAGGTGGACACTTTTGATACTGATGGGATCCAAGGAAGACACATTGTAGAGTACTCTGAACAAAGGTGACCCAATGTGGGGATGCTACCAAACTGTTTTCTGTGGGGTGGTGTCTAGGGACACCATTGTGGTACGATCTCGTGGATTTTTGGCGAGCCCGAGAAGGTAAGTGCTCAATGGTGCTTTCAATTTTACAGAGTCTGAAAGCACGAAGAAGACTCCAGTGGTCTCCTGTTCCCAAAAAAAGATAAAAGTATACATAGGAGGGCTCGCTCATCCTGGAGGGGGTGAGAGACTTCTTTACCGTTGGTAGTCCAATCAGGTCGGAAAAGGTTAAACCTATACTGACTGGACGGTCATTCAAATACTTTTATGAGCATGAACGAAACCAAGTTTCCTCAGCGATCTTTTCTTTTTGAGACAGCTGGAAAAGAGCTTAACGACAACCGGTGGTGAGCTTTTTCGTAAAGTGTAGCCCCTTTGCCTGAGAAAGCACAAGAGTATGCAGAGGGGAACGATCTTGGCTTGAGTGTGCCAAGGAGGTCATTTTCATGAAATGGTCTACATGGTTCGCAAAAGGAGGTAAACGAGACGATGTAGATGCCATTTCCTATACCTTAGTGAGCAGGAAAGGAAGCAGCTATGCTCGACGATCTTTTCATTGTTTTAAGGAGTTAGAAAAGAGCTTAAACGAAACTCCAATGTGGTCAACCGACTGCAGTGGCACGAGCGGTGCCACCATGTTGGGATGGTGGACAGAGGTCCAAAGGTCATCCGCGCAGTATGGACGGAACACAAGGCTCTCAAACATACCAATACATGCATGGGATATATCGCGGCAGAGGCCTACGAGACGGTGCGATAGAGGCATGCAAACCAAGGCAGCTCTCGGACAGAGGTCATGAGAGCATGTGTGTGTTGCGGTGGATGAACTTGACTACATGCAATGTGAGTGCAGGTTCGGGGGCACTTATATGCCAAATACGTGCAAGAAAAGAAATCGTTTGGTGGACAGTGGTCTAGAGGTCCACGTAAGGTGCGATAAAAAGAAAAGACAATCTATGTGTTAAAAGTACAAAATAAAAGCTAAAATTACATTTCTTAACAGGCAGTAGCCCGAGGACACTTCTATGTCAAATACATGGAAGAAAAACAATGAGTTTTGTGGACGATGGTCCAGATGTCTGCGTAAGGTGCGGTGAAAAAAGACAATTATAAATACAAAAAGTAAAATTAGAGTACAATCCTTAATGGGCAGCGGCCCAACAGCTTGTATGAGTAGCGGTCGGGAAGTGTGATATGAGTACGAGTCCGTAGACACTCGCATCGTCATGTCATGGCTCGTGAGTCGAGGTGACTTGTGGAAAATGGTCCCGAAATTGAATTTTTAAACATGAGACGATGGTCTCATAACTAGATAGAGGGCAGAATTATGAAACCAGTGGCATGAACAACGTCTCAAACAAAGTCCGTATGGTCCTGTTATGTCGATCGAAAGAAATTAGGTCAAATGGGGCCTATAAAAGGGGGGGTCCACATGGTGAAGTGTCATTGTCACTGTTCATTGTGAAGTTGGAGAGGTGGGCCCTAATTCTTCATTTGTTGATTTCTCTTGATCTGACCGACGATTTTGCGAGCCGCAACTTGTAGGTAAAAGCTCTCACTAAACCTCTTCATTTTGATGGCTTATTTACTAAATTTGACCACCTGGAGGCCCCCCATGAACTATTTGGGGTTTCTTGTGCGCCAGCTCGGTCATTTCGAAGGGAAAGGTGCACCTGTTGGGCAATTATGAGTGCCCTGGGTGCTCCTTTTGCTCAGATAAGTGCGCCCTAGCCTCCTTTGGGTGGTTTTTTGATGGTGGGGATGTCTGACATCAGGGTTTTTGCTTTGTGCAAGATCGTGGAGATCAAATGGAGGGAGAGAGACTGCAAGCCATTCAGAGATGCATCATTACATGATGGGGGTGTGAGAGATACACTAGCCCGTTGTGGGTTGCTGAAGTTTATGAGGATTCCACTTATGCGGAGCTTGGGTTTGTTGATGCAAACTCTGATCGGTTTCTGGGATGTTCCTGAGGAGTTGTTCCTCTTCTAGGGCCAATGTATTGAGATTACACTGAAGGATGTGTATTTCATTACTGGGCTCCCAATATTGGGAGTAGTTGGTGACTTGGCACCTGTACTATCTCGGGGGGAGACATTAGAGGATCTATGTGATCGACACTGTTACACTACAGCGTATGTGCGTGGTTCTTACATCCTAATGTGTGACATCGAGGAGTTGTCCACACGGGAAGTGGGGACCTTACTGCAGCGCATCTTGGGTTCCACGGGGAGCCACAAGATTTCTGGTGGTGAGCTGCAGCTAGTAGAGCGTGCCATTGGTGGCACATATTATGCATGGGGCTAGACGTACTTGCAGGCTGTTCGGCGTCAGCTGAACAAGTCAAAGACTACTGGCGCTGGTTTTTTCTTTAGCTCTTTCCTATGTGCTTTCTTCTTTGAGAAAGTACCTACACTCCATCCTCATCGGGATGTGGAGGACAGTGGTCCACAGGAGCCGAGGATCTATAGATGGTGCCAGATGATGATTTGCGAGGGTGGCGGTAGAGTGGGCTGTTTTTCCACAAAGGATTTGTTGGAGCAGTGGCTCCAGCTGCGTGTGGTGATCGAGAAGTACCCATATGCAGGTATGGATTTCCAAGGAGATTCTGAGATGCCCCAACCTTTTGGTCAGGATTGGGGACCAGCTGGTATGTATGCTTGATGTTTTTATGTTCATCTTTGTGCATAGTATAGTTGAGCTGGTTAGTGATTTTCATATTGATGTTTGTGGACTGATGGTGTCCTTGCTTGTGTGTGTAGATGTTGGTCCTCGCCCACCACCTGGGCATCGAAGGCAAGTTGTTACCGTACCTCCTGTGACGGCTTCTGCAGCGACCTCTTCCGGGAGCTCCCGCAGGTGGCAGCAGGATATGGATGGACTGGTACCATACATGGAGGAGGTAGCTACTAGGGTGTTAGATGTTGGCTGGAAGCACCCAAGTACCAATTTTATTATTGGGATTCACAATCTTCCTCCTGAGCTGACGGGCGTGATGAGGAAGATGGCAATGGCTTGTGAGCACTTTCGCCGAATGGTGAGAGGTGGTCTTCTTGCAGAGGATGCGTCCTCTTCGGAAGATGATGATGCCGAGTCAGATGATGGGTCTGAGTCAGATTAGCAGCCTGGTGGGGCTGTCCCTAGTGCATTGGTGCACTTAGGGGTTTTTGTGTCGCTTATGTATATCCTGTTGAGAAAGCATATGTGGCTTCTCATTTTTGTATTGGATATGTTGTGGTCATGCGACTTATGGATTTATATCTATATATATTTTTGATGCACATGGATGCGCTTTTATGGTTTTATTATGTGAGTCTTTTTATTATGTTGTGGAATGCAAATGCCTATGTGATGTATTATTACACTGTGTGTGTATTTTTGGACATAGTTATGCACGATGTTATGGTTGTATGTTTCCTATATGCAGTTGCGGATATGCCAATTTAGAATATCGTTAGCCATTTGATCTGCGACACTATTGAGGTTTCTGGGAACATGTGTGAATGTGATGGATTCAAATGTTCTAATCATATGTTTAGTGCGCAAGTACTTTCTAAAGAGGCAGGGATCACGTACTCGATAGTGGTTGTTCAACTGAGAAACAAGCAGCTGGGAGTCTAAGAAGACATCGAGATGGTGAATGCCTAATTGAAGAGTGGAGACCAAGAGGCCATTGACACCATCATATTCATCCTGGTTGTTGGTTGCGGTGCCCACACATATTCTATCGATGTGGATCAACTCATGCGATGGGGAGTAGATTACCCACGCAGCCAAGGCAAGGTTCGGGTACCATCTACTTGCTCCATCTGCGAATCCCATATACCGATCTGAGGTGTGCTCCATCTGAAGCAATGAGAGGAAACGATACATTAGACTCAATCGAAAAAAATGTGTAAAACAAAAAATGGAAAGACTATAATACAATTTAGAACACTATCACTCAAAGGGGTGACGTTAGGGGGAAAGTCGTTTGGACTTTCCCAGGATCAATAGTCATTCCTATGTGTGACATGATGAATCCTTGGAGACAGCCCATGGGGACACAGAAAACACACTTGGATGGGTTCAAGTGGATCTTGTACTGGCGACATCGCATTAGAACTTGTCGCAAGTCGTCTATGTGTTGTGTGTGGTTTTGCGACCGTGCGATGAGGTTGTTGAAACACACTAACATGATGTGAATGAGATCGCGGAAGCAGTGCATCATGGCGCGCTGGAAGGTGGCTCCAACATTTTTGAGGCCAAAGGGCATGACTCGGTAGGTGAATGTGCCCCATGGGGTTGTGAATGCCATTTTGTAACGGTCTTCTTTCCTGATTTGGATTTGGTTGTAGCCAAAAAATCCGTCCATGAAGGAGAAGGCCTCATGTCTGGCACATGCATCGATGATCTGGTCGATGAACGGTGTGGGGAAGTTGTATTTGGGACATGCCCCATTGAGATCGTGAAATTCTGTGCAAATGCGAATGGTATCCTATTTTTTATTCATGGGAACAGGATTAGAAACCCAAGTTATGTATGCAATGGGATAAATGAAGCCGGCTGTGCACAAATTCTCTATCTTGGCTTTCACCATAGCCACTTTGGATGGATGGATGGGACGTTGCTTCTGGTGGATAGGTGCCACATCAGGCCATGTGTCAATGTAGTGTTCCACGATGGATGGATCTAAGCCGAGCATTTCAGTGTATGATCAAGAGAAGATGTCGCAGAATTCTTGGAAGAGAGCGGTGTAGGCATCGACCTCTTCCGGGGAGCAAGATGCCCCCAACATGATTTCCTCAATGATCTCAAAGTTGGTTGAGATGTTGATCTTAATGGTTGGCGAAATTTTCGCCATGTTCCCTTATTTGAAGGCATCGGGTGCTGGGATTGGGTTCTTGAACCATTCAACCTTCCCATGGATGAAATCTTTGGTCTCCACGGAAAACTGGTCAGACTGTGACACCAGCTCTTCCGAGAGGAAGAACGAGCGATGGTGCATGTCATCCCATGGGTATTCTGGGGCGGTTAGAGCTTCAAGTATCTCCTCATCGTTGTTGAAGCAACGAAGTGACATGTCTGATGGACCGTCGTTGGAGATGGGGATGAGCTGGTCGGGGGAACTAGACATCATGTAAATGGACATGGTGTCGGACAAAGGAGGTGGTGGGTGAGCTTCTTCGATCAAGGTGATCTCAGACTCAAGGGAATGGTGATGGAGGTCAGTGAGAGCCATTCAAAATTTAGGCCAGTCTTGGCAATTGTGGGAGTAATGTCCATACAAGCCGCAAAGGGTGCAAGCATGGTTTGTCCTCAATGCCTTGTTTGACTAGTAGCGCGGTCGGGAGTTCAACCACGGGGATGTTTTTGTTCGTATCCATGGCATCCAGATCCGCACGGATCACTAGGATTTCAAGACAATTCTAAGTTGGATGGGCCTGTTGTTTGCAGATGGCACAAGGTGGGACTTGTCGTGGTTCTGCGGTGGCTTTGGTGTTCTTTCCGCTAGCCCTTTTGGGTTGGGGTGGTGCAGGTGCGGGTGCAGCGGTGGGCTTATGCAGACCAGGTGGGGGGTGAGACTCAACCACAATAGGTTGCACTAGAGTTAACACAACCTAGGGCATTGCTAGTTGATTTGGTGGATCAAGATACCACACCAGGATCCCCAATGTAAAGTTGGGTAGGCTTAAGGTGGCCATGACCGGCTTACTCGCGACACTAGGTGGGGGAAAGAAGAAGGGAATTGTATGGACTATAGATGAGCCCACATAACTCCCAGTTGGTTGCATGTGGGGGTGAGGTTGTGATTGTGGCTGCGCGTAATGCTGTTGTTGCAGGTGATGTTGCGGCTACTATTGGCATTGCGACTGCGAACGATGACATGGTTGTGGTTGGGGCTGTGGCTATGGTGCTTGATGAGACCATGCACAAATCCGTAGTTTTCTTTTGTGTCAGTGGTGGTGACACCAACGGGAAAGGAGCCATCATGGTAGGATCGGTAAACAACCCAGGGCCCACATTCAAGGGTGGGGAGGCTAGTGTGTTTTCAACCACAGTGTTGGTTGCAGGGATGACGTTAACGTGTGCGGTCGCCCCTTGCGGCTCAGTGGTGATGATGGTAGGGATAACGTTGGCAAGCCCTGTCAACCCTTGCAGATCATAGTAGGTGAGCTGGTCAATCGTCACAATCTTCCCTTCATGGGGGAACATCATGAGGTGGAAGACAGTTGACGCAATGGCTCGCATGGCGTACATGTAACTCCTCCCAAGGAGGAGGTTGTAGTCCAGTTGAGCGTTGACAACCTCAATGTCGATTAGGACTATCTTCTCAGCTAACATGATAGGGACATGGGGGAGGATTCCTTGGGCTTTAGTGGGATTTCCATCATAATCCCGTATAGTTGTGGAGGACGGTTACAGAATCAGTGATCCAAGCTTCTACCAAACCAAGGTATACATGACGCACGTGGATGCCCCCTCATCTACTATGCATCAGTGCACAACCAAGTTCCGGATGGACACTAGGATTTGGAAGGTGATAGTGGAGGGTATGTGCGGCTCTCCGTTCTCTGTGTCAAACATGATTAAATTGGAGTCAGAGGGGTCTACTGCCCCTAGAGCGGCTAGTAAGGCTTTTCACTCTGTTGGGAACGTTTTAAGTACCTCAAAAGCGGACATGGCGGATGGCATTTGGGCCAAATCATCCACAATGCTATAGTTGACTACAACTCTAGCTGTGGCATTATTGGTGATTCTATGTATGGGGGGGCGCAGGAACGGGGGTAACTAGAGAGGTAGGTTGGTTGTCTTAGACGTGGATGCTGCTAATGATTCGACAGGTTCGGTGGTGGTACCGTACTGATTTCGTCTAGTCTGTAAGTTGACCTCTTCAGTGGCCATGACTAGTAGGTGGTGAACGCCTATTTCGGTTGTGGGTGGTGTCCCCGAAGCATTGGGATTGTCCAAGGGAGAGGGAGCAGTTGCCACCAATCCTTGGACTGGTAGTGGGTTTTGAAGCACCATGGGAGGAGGTCCTTCTGGTGCTTGGTTGGGTTGGGCTTGATTGGGAGCATTGGCGGCCTGCTGGGCCTCATTTTGAATGGCTTGCTTAGCGCAAGCCATGAGGGGACACTCAAATGTGTAATGCCCATAAACATCATAGAGTGTACAAGGTTGGTTTGTGCACAACAAAGCATTGCTACTTGGTGCATTCTGCCATGGGGGGTTTTGGGCTGGTTAGTTAGCCGCAACATTATTGGGAGGGTTTGGTTGTTGACCGCCTCCCTGTGGTTGGTTATTGCCTTGGTTACGGGGTCGGTTGTTTCTAGCTTGACCTTGTTGATTGTTGGGGGCAGGCTGGTTGGGATGGTTTTGTTGTGCGAACACTTGTCCCAATGGAGCTGGTGGAGCGGGGGCGAGGGATTGAAATTGTTGCGCTGGTGGTGCACAGTATATTTGTGGGCATGGTGGTGCCACAAATGTGGGAATTTTCCCCACATATTGTTGTGTTGACCAAGCCATGGCTTGAGCCTACTAGGGTGGTGTAGGTTGTGCATAAGAGGTTGTTGCTCTGGACTGGGACATCATTCTAGCATAGTCCAGAGCTTGGTTTTGGTAAGAAACATTAGTAGTGTTGCTTGGTTGCAGTGTAACTACAGGTGGTGTCGGTCGAGGCTGTGGTTGTTGGGAGACTGACCCTATGATGCCATCTGCTGCGTGGGATGCCCCCGATGCATTGCGGTAAGAGGTACTTGGACGGGGAGCGTCTCGAATGACAATGTACAAGTATCCATAATGGGCATAAATGAGATCAAATTGTTGGGCCTTCAGTATGGCCTCTTCTTCAGATTGGGGACATTCAGATGCCACATCGTTTGTGATGGGTGGGAGCAAATTCTTAAGGAACCAATCCAAGAAGATCCTGTCATCTAGTTGGATTTTGCATAAGCTAGGGCGTCGCCGCCACTCATGGATATGGTTAGTTATGTGAGTGGCGGTGCTTTGGTGACAGGATAACAGGATCTCCACCCACACAGTCATATCTGACAAGGAGTTGAAAATACTATAGGAACATGAAGGCTAGGGAGTTAAATTCGGGGTACTTGGCTTCTGGCAACTCAATGTACCATTTGGCCGTGGCACTTGTAAGGGTGCATTGGAACAACCTCAGCCTGATGGAGTCATCTACGATGATGTTGGATGAGCCCCATAGATGGAATTCCATTATATGATTTTGGGGACATTCCCCGGCTTTGCCTTCAAAATTTGGGATGTCTGATGGCAGCTTAGTTGGCATGGGTGCCCAGAAATCTTGGTGGCAGATGGGATCATTCGTTAATCTAGCTAATTCAGGAAAGTTTAGATGAGCCATGAAGGCCATATTTCACCCCAAGTTGATGTGGGATGGGGCCGTAATGGGGGTGAGGTTTGCAGGTGCATAATGCATCTACATGGCTGGGGGTGTTTGTGGTGGCACTATGGCGGATGGGCCAATGCCCCCAAGTGTTGTGGGTGGGATGGTATGGGTAGCAAGTGCATTTCCCCCCTATATTATAGTAGGGGAAATGTGGGTGGTCGGTGCATTGACCCCCTATGTGGCAGGGGGGACAATGTGTGTGGAGAGGCCACTACCCCCATGTGTTACCATTGGGCCAGCTTGGATGGTCACTATTGGTGGTGGCAATTGGATAGTGATAGTCTGCATGACTATGCTTGGACCGCTTGCCAAGTTGTGGGCGACACGTTGTGATGTGGACATGGGTCCACTTGCTAAGGTTAGGCCGAAAAATGGATCTGGGTTTGCACTAGCCAGGGGGCTTGATGGTGCGGTGTGGAGGTCTAGTTCAGATTGATATGGGCCTGAATCAGAATCAGAGGCTATGTGGACATCTGATGGTGTGGGAGACCACTGAGAACGGCTACGATGGTGCCGACTGAGTGTTCCAAATGGTGGCGGTTCGCCTCTTAGGTGTGAGGAAGATCGTGGAGGATCAATTGTGTTCGCTTTTGTGTATGAAATTGGTGGGTATGAGATTTGGAACCTGGTTTCAATGGCTTCATATTGGTGAAGGTGGTCTCTTGGCCACCAAGACTGCCAAAAGACAGCTCTTGGCTTGTTTCTCATGGGTGTTTCTACTCAATCGGAAGGGGTCATTACCCGTTTCGCTTGGCAATTCCTCTCAGTGGCCAGCTACTTTGGGGTTCCTGTGGTACTCCTCACAATGATTTTTCTGGGCAAAGCCCAAGTACTTCCCATAGTTGAAGCAGTCAGGGACTTATGTCCTCAAAGATTGTAGAATTGATTGAACTTAGTGTAAATTTGGTAAATTTTAAGGCTTACTCAGCGTCATGAACTGAGTTGGGTTAATTAATTGGTATGGTGTGTTGGTTTGCTTGTTTGTTCTGGTATTTGGTTTACAATATGGTTTATGAATTCATGGTAGAGTTCATATCATAGTTTTGTATGCAAACCTAAACATAAATTTGTAAGCAAGTATGGTGATTAACCCTGAATTGTTGGCCTAACCAAATGTCTACCTCTCAGTGATATTCTTCTTCAACCAAGAGAAGGTGTTGGGATCTCAACACAATGGGACTAAGCCCATCCATAGATCCTCAGGTCACCTCCCAAGTGCTAGGTTGGTCAACAGGGAGGACGCTTGGCACCATGAAAATCCCTCCTTCTCTACCCCCTCTACCTTCCAGGTCACCTGGTTTTAGTGGTTTGGGAAAAATACCATGGAGATCCTAGATCTATACGAGCTTAACCTTCGTAGTATCCCAGAATACCCCAGAGGGTGATGACTAGGTAGAGGAGGAAGGGGGTAGCAAGATGGTTATTTTTAAGTTACTTTTAGTTAGACTAGTTCATTTTATTAATCCTTAATGATTGATTTAGCATATACACATTGTTCATGGATTGATTTGCAGAAAATAAAAACTGAAATTGAAAGAGACCTGCAATGGTGGACAGAGGCGGCTAGGCTACACTAACAGTCCTCTGAAACTGAAAATTACTGTTAATTAAACTTAAATACAACTTATGTGTGATAGGCTGCACATTTTTGACCAAATCCAGTGAGGGGGCAATGAGATTTTCCCAGAAATGAGTGAGGGGGTCACACAAAATGCGAAAATAGCCCGCAATTTGAGCTTCTGGGCTCAAGTCACGTATGTTTGAGGATTAAGTGCAGCCTATGTGCACTTGTTGGCCAATTAAGAGCGCCCCAATCTCACCTTTTCCCCTGATAAGAGCGCCCTGCTCTGAAAAGGGGTTTTTTGGTGATGCAGGGTCAGATCTTCCCGACAGTAACTAGTACTGGGGTCATTCTGACTCAGCTCGGCCTAGCAGAGGCTTCGACACTGACTAAAACAGGAAATAAAGCAGATTTAAATAGATCTAACATAAGATTTCTGGAAACTAGGGTAAAACTAAAAAAACTTGAAAACTTGAAATTTGGGGCTCAGGGATCCTGTGGGATTGACCTAGTGGAGTCGCCAAAGTTGTAGTGAGAATTTCTCCTCACTACAGGAGCAGGAATGGCTCCCTTGTGCTTGTAGTCCATAAGGGTAGGTTCCAACTCTTTGAAAACAGGAAAAAATGGAATGGAAATATGGCATAAACAGAGCATTGAATCAAAATAAGCTAATCTGAACAAGAATAAGCAAATGGCAACTACTGTAAACTAAATCTAAGAGCTAATAACAGAAAATACAGAGGGAGATGAAGTCCTTGTGAACCCCTCTGCAGAAAATGGGTTAGGGTTTTGCCTCCTTGAAACTTGTAAACAACCTAAGCTATTACAATGGAAAACCTGCAAACAATGTTAACAAATAAAACTTGCAAGTAAAAATATCAGTTAGAAAACAAAACAAGTAAACAAACATGAAAATAAATTATACCTCACTTAGGTGGAAATAGGCCACCATGCCCTAGCTCATGGGAGCACCTCTCTCTTGGTTGGGAAGCAATGGCTTGATGAGATGGAGATGGAGGAGAGGGAGAGTGGGTGGTTTGAGAGCAAAAGGTCTCAAAGCATCCATGGGTAGCATAACAATAGGCAAGTGAGGAGTGTTTTGAGAGTGACCCCCCACCCTCCTTTTATATCTTTTCCAAGGGGTTTTAGGGTTTTAAGCCCTTGGTTAGGGTTTTAGCTCCTTTTTTGGGCCTTTAGCCCCTTCCGCCCTAACTTTAGCCCCTTTTTTAGGGCTTTAGCTCCTAGGGGGCTATTTTGGGCTCCTTTTTGGGGTTTTTAGCCCTTTTCTTCATCCTTGGGCTCTTTTGGAGGTGTGGGGGTCAAATGGAAGGTCTTATGGAGTGAAATGAGTGTTGTGAAATGGTGTTCTTGGGTGGTGTAGGCCATTGAGAGCTATGTGGGGGATTTTTGGGTTAATAGCTCATGCGTGACCATTCATATTTGTGTTGACATCTAATCTTGCATCATCACGAATAAATTTTGCCTAATATTTTGTGTTGACACAATGTAGACATCTGATATTTGTGTTGACACAATGTAGAATTAATGGTTGTTAAGCTATTTTCCAATGTCAAAGTGCTAGATTATATTAAAGGTTATTATATTTATATTTCTCATATGGAAACATGCACATAAAACCAACAATACTTTTCCACATCAGTGGATGGTAGAACCAAGATGGCATATCTTACCAATTGAGCTAACCCTTGTGGCTATACTAGATTTATATTATTAAAGCTTCTAAAACATCTTTAATGACAATGTAAAGTTGGTTGTTTATAAGACAATCTCAATAGATAAGCAAACTTCTCAATTTCAATAACTTATTGAGTTTTTCAATCTTATTCTTTTTACATTGTATAGGTGAAGATAGTAAAGTCATACATGATTATTGGGTTGAAGAGGCACATTCTACAACCGAGTAGGAGGCGTTTTGTAAGTCCTTCCATGCTCATCATGGAGCTTATGGGTGTCCTTTATAAAAGATAATAAAATGTTATAAAAAATAAAATTTCGGCTCAATTTAGATTTAAAATATTCTTTAGAACCACATATGTAAGAATACAAATTAAAATCATAAACATTATGTTCACATTACCTCAACATTTTCACTTTAAAAAGGGGGTTTGCAGTTAGAGAGATTTAATCCCTTTTGGCGCTTGGTAGATCATTTTTATGATTTATCTATGCTATTTATTTTCAGGTTTACCTTGATAATGTAACACACATGCATATGAATACTTGTGTATATACTTCCATCTTGTAGTTTGTTTTTTTAGGGTATGTGAATATATCTTGAGCTAAACAATGAAATTCAATTTTAATAGATAAATGTTATCCTCTAATTTTTTACACTTTGTACAGGAGACTAATGTATTAATCTCATGTTGATATAATTTAATTTTTTAAACCAAGGTTAGTTAATAGATTATCTAAATTCTACTATATCGTTATAGGTTACATGTGCTAGAAAAGTGCCCAATCACAATATTACAAGTGGGGAAATACACATTAAGTAGATATTAAAAACGCATAGTGAACCAACATAAAATGGAGTACAAAGATAATAAATATCTAAGGGAAAACTAATGAATTTTTGTATTACTTTGTAGGGAATTTTAGATATAGATACATTATATCCTTCACTATATGAGTTGGTTTAGTGTTATTATTATTATATTAAAGGAAATGATGTGCACTATCTTGGATTTAAATAAGACATGTTTTCAAAGTAAATGTTTCATTTACATATCATATAGGTTTACCACTATAAACTTGGTGTCATATTTTGTGTGGCTTTGACACTTTATCTTAGTTTTTTGTTTAATGATCTTGACACATATTACTAAACTTATTTTATGGTATTAAAGCCAAGGACTATTTTAATCAAAACCTTTATTCATGAATTGTAGTCTACTTGATGCTTTACTTCATATCTACAATTTTATTGTTCAAATATGCAACTTTCAAACAATCATTCTCCATGTTTGCAACTTTCTACTTGATACCCACAACTTTCTACTTCATATATGTCATATTCACCAAGTAATTTTAATATCTACAACTTCTAGGTAGTTACTCAACTTTTCCAAGTAGGTAGACTTGTATTTCTAGCATATTTCAATGCTTTTTAAACCAAATTTGGGGGTCAAGCTGTGAATGTAAGTCGTGTTTTTTAGAAAATAGATTGAGTTACATAACCACACAATTTAGAATATAGAGAACCCTCAATAAAGAGTTTGATTAATAGAAATATTCAGTTAAGCGTTTATTAAATGCTCAAATGAGGATTCCCAACTTTCTAAAAAAACAAGAAATAGTTTCCAATCTCTTCATGGATAAATTCAAGAAAAGGGAAATGGATGCATATCACTTGAAACCAACCATAAGGGAGAGATGTATGGATCATGCTAATGCGAAATGGCCCCATGGAAGTGAAGAAATGAGCTAGTTTTTCATGCACCTTAATTGTCTCTTTAAGGACATCAAGTTCACCATGGAGTTAGAGGAGAATGGTCGCATTACCTTCTTAGTTGTGTTGATTACCAATGAGTAGGATGGGTCCCTCTGTCATGAAGTGTTTAAGAATAAAACCCATACTAAAATTTGTCTTCATATGAAAAACCCACTTAAAATATTGAGGCACTTAACACCCTATCCATGAAGCAATCAAAATGTTTGATAAGGAGAATATTGAGCAAGAAAAAGACCACTTAAATAAGGTATTTAATAGAATATGCTACAAAAATATGGAAATCATAAAATAGATCTAAAGAGAAATTGAAAAGTAAGGAAGTGATTTTTGATCCATCAATCGCCATAACAAGGCTTACCTTACTAACATTCAAGGGGTGATTGATAAGGTTACAAGGGTATTAATAAGGAAGGAGGCCAGAACCTCATTCAAGCCAATGCAAAACAAGAAACTTAAAATGATATCCATGAAGTAGAAAAGTAGGGTAGGCCTGCTCCAAAGTGAATCTATTAGAAAAAAAATAATGAATCCATGACATATACTCATGTTTACTATCATGTACTATACTACCAGATTGAGTTCATTAACATATTAAACCATAGTAACTTGTGCATGCAACATAAAATACTCTAAATAAATATTCACACATAACCTAAAATATGACTCTAAGTTATTCTACAAAAGGGATCAACCCAACACTTATGTACCAACATAATTTGAATTCCACAAAATGCCCAAAGGATTGTCGTTCAACCAAACAATAAACAATACCACCATAAAAAATCTCCCTTGATTTGGCTAAGGATATAATAAAAGGATCACAAATTGTTGGAATTACTCTAAACACCCAATTAAAGAGTAAACTAAAATCAATAATAGTCCAAGCCCTCAACACATCTAAACCAAGGAAACTTTAAGGATCCATAATTTTCTCAAAGTGAAGAAAGTTTAGTGAATCCTACTAATTCTTAAATTTGCAACCATAATATTTTTGTCGATTACTTTTGTAAAAATATTCAAATTTCTAAAGACTTTATACAGTTTTTGGACAATTTCATCAATTTTTAGAGTAGAAAAAACTATCCCATGAAATTTGTCTAAATCATTTTTGAAAAAAAAGGAAAATTTGCAAATTGTTTTTGAAAAAAGTTTGAACAATTGCCCATGGGGTAAATTTCTCCCCTAAAATTTTCCTTGAGCCAAACATTATAACAATAAATTTATCTAATAGGGATAATTCTATGCCTTGTTGTATATAGCGTCGGCTAATGTGATATATGTATCCATTCATAAGGTGCCTCTTAATTTACTTTTTCATTTAATAATTTAATTAGTTTATCAATATTATTAATATTTTTTAATGCAGATATATTTTTTCATTACAACTAATGGATTAGGCTTCCTTCATTTTATTATCTTAACAGATCATGCTAGTTCCAACGAAATAACAAAACAATGTTTCTTCTATAGATAATGTTCCATCAGTTGTCTTGAAACAAGAGGATCCAATGCATTACAATGGCTTTCTTTTCTTATCTTAATAACTGATGCCAACACTAATCAAATAGGAATAGGCATTGTGTCCATACCCAATATCACAAGAACAAGAATTAAAACCAAATCCAACATGAAAAGAAAAAGCATTATTGATGCAGAAGCATCCTACTCTCCTTCACAATTCTAAAGTTTGATTAGACCATAAGCTCTGGATGTTTGCCAAATTCCAATGCAAGGTTGATTATAAAGTAATTGTAAAAACTATGTAAATATCCACAGTTTCTAAGCATAGAATTAGAAGGTTCTAGAAGTAGGTGTTTAATTTAGCAAAGCATAGGATCTTCCGGCCTGAATGATTTCAATTGTGAAAGAAAGTTAAAGGAGAGAGAAATAATTCAATATACACTGATAAAAAATTCATGGAAAAATTGAACAACCATGGAGACAAAAAATGGTTAGCATAACATTGCATCCAATATCATTAACCTTTGTGGAACACAATGATGATACAATAGGAAGAATTCAAATACAATAGGTAGGATTCAAATTCACCAAATTGGACTGACCCCAGTGCTAACTAAATGCCATAAAATCACCACTGAGAGCTCACTGATCTAACTTGGGACAACAAAACCAGATCTCAATTAGTTAATTGAACAAGGTAGTTAGGAAAAGGCGCATAACCTCCTCGAATTAGGGAAATGGGGCACTAAAATAACTAGATATGAAATAATTGACGCCCATCTGAGGATAAATCAACACATTCTAGGGTTGACTAATGCTCGGATTCCCATGACTTGGTGTGGGTTCCTAAATTATTGGAATTGGGCTTTGGAGATCCCAAACTCATGAAAACTAGTGCACTAAGTGTTAGGTGGGCCCTAGATGAGTCCCCCATGGCACTAATTGGTGGAAATAAACTCCTAAGCTAGGAAATGATAATTAGAATATGGTGGTTAAGGAAGGGTTATTAATTAATCCTAACACACCCCTTAATCTTAAATTGGAAAATCGAGGCCCTGTACTAAGACCAAAAGTCACCCATACAATCTAATGAAAAAATAACTACTCAATAAACTAAGGAAATGGGGAAACCCTCATGGGAACCCCACCCCCCTAAAAAATGAACAATGGAACCATGAACAATAACTTAATCAAGCCTTTACACCAAGAATATATTTGAGATAGAAAATTCTCTTTTCAGTGAAAGACTTGGTGAATATGTATGCAATCTGCTCCTCTATAGGGAAATAATGTAGAATGATATCCTTACTATGCACTAGTTCTCGGATGTAGTCAATGTGCTTGGACCACTGATTCTGTATTGGATCATTGGATGTATTGATTGCACTTTGATCATAGAATAGGTCTATTGAAGGATAAGTGTGAATTCCAAACCTTTTCAAAATCCCATGTAGCCAAAAATTCCTAAATAGTTGCATTTACAACCCCATGATACTTTGCTTCAACTGAAGAGAGAAAAAGAGTTGCTTGCTTCTTGCTTGAGAAAAAGATTGGTCTAGATCCCACTATGACCATAAATCCTTATGTATATTTCATATTAGTACTATCACCAACCCAATCTGAATCAGTAAAACCAATCAGATCTAGTTGTGCACCAATAGAATAGTGGATCTTAAACTCCCTCGTACCTTGCACATAATGCAAGATGCGCTTTGTTGCTTTGCAATGCAACTCGAGTGGCTCTTGCATGAGTCTGGAAACAAAACTCACAACTTAAGATAAATATGGCCTCGAATGGGTGAGGAAAAATAGGCTACCAATTAGTTGTATGTAGAGTGTACTATCAACTAGTGGTGTGGAACCACCTTCTTCTAACTGATGCCAGATAGTAAGGGGAAGGGTGTTGATTTACAATCAATCATGTGGAATATTTTGAGAAAATATCCTACGTATATGGACTATGTTATCATGATCCCTAAATATTTTTTATTCACCTCAAGGATAATAAACTTCATTGGAATACCTAGACCAGTCATGGAGAATTCCTCATGCAAAGATGACTTGGTGTCTCTCAATCCAATAGTTGAGCCATTAGTAATTAGAAATTCATCCACATATAGAACAATCAACAATAAGAAACATTCTTTCCGCTACATGTAGACATTGCAATCAGACTTGCATCTCTCAAAATTCTATGAAAGTAGGAAGGAATCCATATTGGAATACCATGCCCTTGGGGCTTGTTTCATCCTATAGAGATATTTCCTCAGTTTGAAAACCAAGGAGAAATATTTAGTGTACACCTCATGCTGTCTCATGTATATCTCTTCTTCCAAGTCACCATGTAGGAAGGAAATCTTCACATCCAGGTGATGTACCTCCTACTTCTTTGAAGCCGCAATGGATAAAACTAGCCTTATAAAATCCATTCTTTCAACATGAGTGAATTTCTTGTTGTAGTCCAGACCATGAGGCTTGTAAGCACCCATTTTCCTAACCGAGCCTTGTACTTGGTAGTGGTTCCATCAGTTTCTATCTTGGTCTTGTAGATCCATTTTCATTGATCTATATTTCTCCTAGGAGGTAGGGAGACAAGCTTCCATGTTTGGTTTTTTTGTATAAAATCAAACTCATGATCCATGGATGTCTACCATATTGGATCATGGAAAGCCTCCTTGTAAGACTATGTATTTGACCCCATCATCATGAAGCACCTATTCAGGAGAAGCGGGTCTGTATGGTAGAGTGCAAGGTTTTCATCTTGATACTAATATCTTGTTCTTCTTTTGTCATTTGTATCCCCAACATTATTCCTAGTTGCTTCAATGAACTTTTGGGCCCATTTAGGCTTTTGATTTGGAGCAGGTGTTGGATCTGGATCTGGATCTTCTTGAGGTTCATTCTCAATATCAATATCTTGATCATATTAATCCTCGGCTTCTGAATCTGAAATATTAGTCAAGACAACATCATCTGCAAATGGAAATGGTTGAGTAATTATACCTTTTTTTTTCTTTAGCTCATTGTGGATCATGCACGTGATCGTCTTCAAATTGAACACTGCTCTCTATGAAACACTTTTTGGTTGCAATCTCCATCATTTTATATGCCTTTGCATCATCTTCATATCCCAGTAGTATGCATTCAATACTCTGATCTTGGAAGGATTTCCTCTTGTCAGTAGGAATTATGGCCCATGCTTTGGAGCTAAAAGCCCTCAAATGTGAGACATTGGGCTTATGTCCCATCAATTCCTCAAAAGGAGTGACCCCAATCATTGACTTGTGTGGCACTATATTATGGATGTACAAAGCACAATTTACTGCCTCAACCCACATATGTGGAGGAAGATTCCTTTCTTCAAGAAGGAATGTAACCATCTCTTTCAAGGATCTATTTTTCCTCTCAGCTACACCATTCTGTTGTGGTGTGTATGGGACTGAGTGTTGCATTTGAATTCCTGTTGAAGCACACAACTGCTGGAATTCTCTTTTGAAATACTCTCCTCCATTAACACATATGATTGCTTTGAACTTCTTCCTGATAATGTTCTCAACTAAGGTTTTGAAAATTTTGAAGCTTTCAAACACCTCAGACTAATACTTCATAAAGTAGATCCAACAACACCTTGAACAATCATCAATGAAGGTCAGAAAGTATATGGATCCATTAGTATATGTTGTAGGCATTGGTTTGAAGAAATCATTGTGGATCAAATATGTAAGAATTTACTTCTTAATCAGACCTAGGAGCTAGAACAATGTTCACATATGAAGTGTTTGACAAAATGTGCAAGAGAATCAACAAAGAGATAGAAAATACATGGAATAGAACACGTGAATGGTGCTAATTTATGATCATATTATTATCATTCATACTATAGATGTTATGTTACACATTTATAATACATTGGACAAAATTCAAGTGGCTCTGGTAGACAATTGGGAAAGTACAAGTGTCATGATGAGAATTGACCCCAATCCCCCCTGGGTGGACCAAAGGAGATCCAACTAAGACCAAACAGTCATGAAACCTCATGTGAAGTGTATTGGGTCATTAATGGGTCCTAGGAAAGCATGGGTGAGAGAATAGAGGTGAGTGGGGTGCTCTAGGTGGCAATAAATGCTCCTGGGAGAGCTAAAACAGACCAAATACACCACTGGCGCACTTAGTCAAAAAATGGACCCAAAAATTAAGGAGGAAACGCCCCAAGACATTAAATTAGGTGCACATGTGATGGGTTGACCAAAAACGACTTTGTTATAGGTGTGGACAGGCTAAAATAACCAGTTATATTGCTAAATCAACTCTCCTAAGTATTAAACCATATGATATCATTGCATGAAGGAAAATAAAGTTAGCCTAAGGTAAAAAATATGTACTAAGGATGTCTTACTGCTCCCAACCCCCCCCTTAATCTATACTTAGTACAATTTAGTCAAATTTTTTTATTAAGGCCTTGGCAACTAAGGCACAAGTCACCTTTTACAAGAAAATTTTTATTGATCCATGTAACTAAGGTAAGGAGGAAAACCTCATGGGACAAAACCTCCCCTCAAGAAATGGATATGGAAGAGATCAAAAATGTCTTCAGCATGTCCTCTTATTCAATTGAATGATTTGAAAGAACAACTTCTTGGTGATGGACTTGGTGAAGATGTTGTGGATGCCAAGATCATGCATCAAAGTGCTGCAAAAAAAGATCATGTGGAGAGGCCCTTTGATGGTCATCATTTGATTATGGAGGGGCGTAATAAAAATGTGTTTTTATGCAAGCATACTTTGATATAATAGCATAATATACCATGGAAAAGATATCTCTGCAAACTCTTTCCCAAATAACATCAAAAGATTCAACAAAATCTGCATTATGTTTAGTTTCCATATCATGAATAAAACCATGAATCTTTCTCCCAATTTGATGAAGCACCTTCACAACTCTATAACAAAGCTCACAACGCTCTAAAATACCAGAATATATGTCATACACAATAGAAAATATCAGAGCTAGTTGGAGCTGCAAACAAATCTTGTGAGGTTTGAGTTATTGTTTAGGGCATATTTCCCGAAAACTTGAGTGTTTGCTTGCAGGTTTAATAACAATTTTGTCACAGGTTACGCAAGTAGGATGGAGAAAATTTGAGCTTTGCTTACTCCATTCAATTATTTTGAGTGGAAAGTCAAGATGGTCATTCAGTTGAGGTCGAAGGGCCTCTACCGGGTCACCATGGGAACTGAGAATGAGCCAAATTCTGCTGTGGAGATAGCTAAGTATTTTAATAGGCTTGATGAGGCCTTTGGTATGATTTGCCTCAACACTTCAAGAGAACTTCTCTTTCACATAGAAATACTTGGCACACCAAATGAAGTTTGAGTCACTATTTGGGAAGACAGATGAAATGAGAGCATGTAAGGTTTCTCATTACACCAAAACCTGCAGATGTTGATGAAAATTTGAAACCCAGCACAAGGCCCTATCACCAGGAGTGGAAGTTAGTACACCTCTTTTATATTCCCATAGGTGCGGTGTTTACACCATATGGAGGTTGTATCGATACTCCAACACACTGCCTTCAGCGTAGCTCGGGGGAGATGAACCTAAGACCTGTGCTCTGATACCATGTAAAGTTTGTCGTTACACAGAAACCTACAGTTTTTTATGAACATTTGAAATCCATCACAAGGCCCTATCACCAAGAGTGGCGGTTATTCCACTTGTTTTATATTCCTAGAGGTGCGGCGGTTATACCAAGTGGAGGTTGTACCGATACTCCAACACCCCGCCTCCATCATATCTTTAGGGAATTGAACCTGAGATCTATGCTCTAATACCATGTAAGAATTTACTTCTTAATCAGATCTAGGAGCTAGAACAATGTTCACACATGATGTGTTTGACAAAATGTGCAAGAGAATCAACAAAGAGACAGAAAATACATGGATTAACACATGTGAATGGTGCTAATTTCTGATCATATTATTATATTTCATCCTATAGATGTTATGTTACACATTTATAATACATTGGACAAAATTTGAGTGGCTCTAGTAGCCAATTGGGAAAGTACAAGTGTCATGATGAGAATTGACCCCAATCCCCCCTACATGGACCAAAGGAGCTCCAACTACGCCCAAACAATCACGAAACCCCATGTGAAGTGTGGTGGGTCATTAATGGATTCTAGGAAAGTGTGGATGAGAGAATAGAGGTGAGTGGGGTGCTCTAGGTGGCAATAAATACTCATGGGAGAGCTAAAATAGACCAAATACACTACTAGCACACTTAGTCAAACTAGGGCCCCACAAATCAAGGAGATAACACCCCAAGACATTAAATGAGGTGCACATGTGCTGGGTTGACTAACTAGGGCACTATTTTAGGTGTGAATAGGCCAAAATAACCAGTTATATATCTGAATCATCTCTCCTAAGTCTTAAACCATAGGATATCATTGCATGAAGGCAAATAAAGTTAGCCTAAGGTAAAAACTATGTACTAGGGATGTATTACTGCTCCAACAAAATCCAGTGTGGAGGAAGCTATTCTTTTCTTCCCAACCTCATACCTTCGCTCTGGATACTTCCCTACCAAGCAACTAGTGCACACACCTTCAGAGGATTTGATGAGGGGAAATCCCTCAACCATATTTTCATTGTACAAATGTTGGATATACTTGAAGTTAAGGTGGCCAAATATTTCATTCCATAGCATTCTTGTGTCATTGGCATGATTCAACAAGGCACTAGGATATGAATTAGGAAAAAAGTGAGAAAACTCATATGCCTTGAAGGCATGATTAGCAAATCCTCTCGCTATCATATTCCTAGTAGAAGTTTCTGAGATCTCCACTATGTCAGGATCAAATGTGACTTACTTGGGTGAACCAGTATGATTCATCTGGTATACAGAAAACATATTTGTTGTCAGAAAAGGGACATAGAGCACATTCTTAAACATGCCATGCTCAAATTTGATGGAACCTTTCCTGACAATTGCGATTTGTGATTCATCTCCCATGTGGATGTTTTGTCCTCTAAAGAGATCTAGAGAAGATAATGGTTCTTTGGAGAAAACCATGTGGTTGGAGGATTTAGAATCAATGAGAAATTCTTGTGACTAAGAAAATACCACCTTCAAAGAATGACATCCCTCATGATCTTCAGTCTTGCCTCCAACACCAGAATTCTTTGCTCCTTCAAGAAGGGAAATGTTGTTATGTTCAAGGAGCCTAGCCATCTAGTCTATGGTTTTCTTCATACATACGTTCTCTGGATGGTTCCCTCTCTTGCAGTAAGAGCACTTGGCCTTGTCAAATTATTGTGCTTGTCCTTCTTGGAACCCGAGGCTTCTTCTGAAGGATTCTACTTATCCTTAGGCTTGAAATCAATGTTCTTCTTCTATCTTCCTTTATTCTTCCCCTTTTCTTGTGAATTCTTAGTCTCCCCACCTAAGAGAGCCTGATTCTTGAAGGATTTGAGAGATCTCATTTGAATTAGCTTATCTTGCTCCTGAATAAGAGATTATGTGAAGGCATTAAGGGATGACATTCACCAATTAGTAATTGTTAGTCTCCCGGAGTGAAAGGTAGACACAAAAAATGAGAATTTTGGGCCAAGTTTGTTTACAATTGAGAGAACGAATTGGTCATCATTCTTGTCAATTCCACACTTCTTACATTGGATGACAAGGTATTTTAATTTTGAGAAGAATTGTTGGATAGTTTCGAAGTTGTCGGGATGTAAAGAAATCAACTCATTCTCTAGAATATAGCCTCTCATATCATCCTACTTTCCAAAAAGAGATTCGATATTCTCCCATACTTCCTTTGGAGTTTTCAATCCATCAAGATGGAAGAGTAACTCCCTGGAGATATGAATGCAAATGAATCCAATTGCTTCATCTATTTTGTTTAGATACTTCAACTTCTCAAGAGGTTGTTGGGGTTTGAGATCCCTACCCATGGCAACGCTGTACAAACCTTTCTTGTGCAACACTATCTTCATAGCGACCCTCCAATCAATATAGTTGAAGGGTGTAAGGATCCTGAGGGTCAAGGTTACTGAATTCTTCATCTTGCAGCTTAAAGGAGCAGCACAAATATTCAAAATTATTCAATTTACTTGCAAAAACACTTCAATTCAAAGTCAAACCAACTCAAACACTCTCCACTTTGACTCCTGTAGTTTCTCTGGGTGCATCACACCAGGATAGATTTATCTAGACAAAATCCAAATGAAGCAAGGCAAGAATACCAGGAATTATGTGGAACCCAATTGCTTTTGGTGCATCAATGGAGGTTTTTGAGGATTGAAGTTGGCATGATTACCTGCTCTAATACTATGTTTAATTTAGCAAAGCTTATTCAGGCCTGAATGAATTCAATTATGAAGGAAGGTTGTAGGAGAGAGAAAGAATTCAATATACACTGATCAAACATTCATGGAAAAATTGAACAACCATGCAGACAAAAATTGCCCAGCATAACATTACATCCAATATTATTAACCTCTGTGTAATACAATAATGGTACAATAGGAAGAATTCAAATACACTAGGGAGGAATTGAATTCACCACTTGGACTGACTCTAGTGCTAACTAAATGTGAGAAAATCACCACTAGGAGCTCACTAATATGACTCAAGACAACTAAATTAGTACTCAGTCAGTTAACTGAACAAGGTAGGTAGGAAAATGTGCCTAATCTCCTTGAATCATGGAAATGGGGTGCTAGACTAACTATGTAACATCCCCATACCCCATAATGCGGTTTATTAAAAAATTTGCTTCAATTATGTTTGTTATCCCTTCAAACACGGGGCATGGACGCTAACACACTCTCCCAAATTCATTATTAGGCTTAAGAACCTTTGTACATAATTGTAACAGTTTCTTCATCATTAACAAATCCATTATGTGCACAGAAACCTTCTTCCGCACTAAACCTATTACGTTCGCACTTCTGCTTCAGCCCTCCCAACCTTGGAGATCGAGAATTAGAAACGTAGCATGCGATGAAAAACATTCATCCTCTCTTCTACCTTCCTCCCTCAAAACCGGAAAGTTGGAAGCATAACACTTGACGGAGTCCTTCGACCATTGTTTCATCTTCCTCCTCCCACCTTCCTCCTTCCGCACTTAGGAAATCAAAAGTCAGAAAACTATCAAATCACGGAACCTCTATCCTCGCTCCCTCCTTCCATGTTTCGCCTTTCCTCCCTCTAGTGTGGAACTCGAGAATTGGAATACCAACTCTTTACCTTAACCTTTTTCTAAATTTCCACCTTTCACCTCTCGCCTTCCACGGGCAGATCCTGGATGTCAAAAATTCCACATTCTGCCTTGATTAAACTTATTTCTCCCACCTCCCGTATTCCGCCTTCCGCTGCGGAGCCCAAGGTGTAAAAACACTTATATCAGCTACAATATGACTCTTTAACTAGGCTTTTCTAACATCCATGGACTTAAGCAAAATGCATTAAACATACAAGGCCAATCAGAAGTAAATCCAAGGAAATATACACAAGTAAAAACCTCTATTTAGTCATCATCAAGCATCCAACATGAACATAGTGATTCATAGACAAATATATGGCATAAACAAGCATAATCATATATACTTTGCAACAATGAATCCCACTGCATTCATAGAAAGCATTATTCATTATCAGTTCATCATATTCATTCATAAGCAACTTCAATGCATAAACAACAATACCAGAGAATACTTATCTTGATGATTAGTCTATTCCGCAACTAGCTATGTCGTTGCAATATTCCACCCAACCATAGGCCAGTGTGTTCATTAATATCTCAACACACTACCACCCCCGATTTGGGCATGATTTCGACAAGGAACTAGGGAAAACAACAGGATTACACACGGCCAAACATACTCACATAGTCAAGCCAACACATTGTTGGGTTTCACATACTATCTAGCCAAGCCAACATACCATTAGGTTTCATAGGCTACTATGAAACAAGCCAAAACATCACAAGACACATCCAAACTAACTAACAATTGGGATTATCATGCTGCTAAGGCAATGAAAAAGTAGAATTGCTAAGCTAGTGAGCTCAACCACAGAGCCATGGGTACCTACACAAGATCTGGCTTAACCTCCTCAGTACCTGCACCACTCAATAAGTAAGTATTACCTTCACTGATACACATTCCTACGGTCCATACCTTCCCTTCCATTTCTCTTCAGGTTGTGCAAAAAGGATTTACCAGCCCTCTTGATCTGTCTGTGAGGCTCCTTTTTTCACTAGGTTTATCATCCCATTCTGGCCTCTTCCATCGACTTGTATTCATTAGAGGAAATTTCAATTTAAAATGGGCCTTCCAAATATAATACAAATTCCATGTCATCATGTATTATCCAATCAAAATGATTTAAAATTCAAAAAGGGAGCACCTCTTAAACAATTTCTTAATATAAATTTGGGGATAGGTATCATAAAAAAAAACTACTTCTTTTGTTCGTATTTTTTACTTATCTCGTTGTGTTTTTACCCAAATTTCGATCGACAAAGCTTGTTGGATGCGGAATTAATATCCCCATTCAACGAATACCCACTCATCATACTTTTGATGGGCCCCGCTACCCAAAAAACAAGAAATACTTGAAAAAACATTATGATGATGTCATCATCACGTTTGTTTTTAGGTATTTATTGTTTTTTGGGTAGGGGGCTCGTCAAAAGTATGTTGAGTTGGTACTCGTTGGATGCGGAATTTAATTCTACATCCAATGGGCTCTCCCAGTCAAAATTTGGGTAAAACCAGAGGGAGATATGTCGAAAATACGAACAAAATAGTAGTTTTTTCTTTTCTTCCTAAAAAATTAGTAAATATTATTTTATTATTTTAACTATTATTTTTTAAATTTTCCTTAGGAGGCCCATTTTGATTTGAAATTTCCTCTAATTATACTTTCATGTTCCAAGATCATCCCTAAGAAACCCCTATTTATTGTTGTACGCGACTTTTAAACCTTTACTCACCTGTACACTCAAATTTTGACCTTAAACCCGTGTACATCGAGATGTGTGCATAAATCCAAATATTTTTGGAGTTTTCCTCATATGAGTTCAAATATATTGACTCTTGGCCTTCCATATTCCTTGAGATTGCTCGGATTCGACCCTCCATTACCCTTTTGGAGTGCTATATAAGGAACCCCTTTGATACATTGAAGAGCAAAGAAACTATAGTCCATTGTGGCCTTGGTTTGCTTATACTTGAGTTTGCATCCCTTTTTCTCTTTGGATCACTTTGTGTTATTCCCAAGATTTCCTTTTCCTTGTAAGCTTGCTATCGAGAGATGGAGGATTGAGGTGGTGGAGACCCAGGTCGAGGACTTGGTTTCTCTAGTTCACAGACATGCCGACAGAGGCTGTCACTATTGTAATCTCTGATTTTATTAATAGAAATATCTTTTCCTATCCAATGATGTGCATTTGAATATGAATATTGAATCCATGGATATATTTAATTGCTTATACATTGTTGAATATATATGCTAGAGTAGGTCTAACACATTATTATAGAGCATGATTGTCTTGTTTGCTGTTGTTGAGAGAAAATTGCTAATGCATGTATGAATTGGAAAAGCTCAATGGGGATCTACTTCAACCGTCTGGAACAAGGTACGATTCGGTATCCCTTAGTGTTAGATGTTTGGTTTCTCTTGCATATTGGGAAATATTGATTTATGGTGTCGAGCTATCTATTGTGGTACCCCCAAATCCACAGGCCTACCAACTTTCTCACTTAGAATCGCCCTAGAGTCATCACACCCTAAACGATCAAGCTTAGGAAGGAAATGAGATCTATGGTGCAACTCACCCAAGGTTGTTCTATCCCAGACATAGCCTCAAGAATAGCTTCATCTAACGAAAAAACATCATCAACGTAGTCTTGAGAGTGAGATGACTCTACTGCCCAAGCAGGAAACAGATAAGGGTCCTCCTCTTCCGTCCGTGAAGAGGAAGGACTAGGCTCTACAAAATGATCAAGATTAGCTTGATACGCCACCAATGTTGTAGGAAATGACACGTCTATCTCGACAGGTATAGAATTATCACTCCAAGGACATCGTGAAGGAAGAATCCAAGTATCCTCCATATGAGAGGTGTGAAAAGAGACCGAATTCAATGAGGTCAAAGCCTTACCAAGACTAGTCCTAATCATAAGTTCCCATGGGAGAAGGATACATGCCCACACCCACATTCTCAGTTGTTGGATGAGAATGATAGATAATTGAGATAGATGCACCTGATGATGCTTTCAAACTCAGATTCTGGAAAGATATTTTATCAATAGTAACAATCTCCCCATCCAAAGGAAAAAAATCGCTCATAATAGGGAAGAGGCTACAACTTGCATATTGTACATCCAGTTTCGACCTAGTAAAATATTGTAGTCAAGGGGCGCATCAACCACCTCAACCTTGATCGCAATAGTCTTCCCCCCCAATTGGACCTCTAGGGAAGGAAGTATACCATGCGGACGAAATGATCTTTCATCAAAAGAAGTCTACATGTTCGCATATTTGGACAATGGAGTAGAACCTAAGCCCTTCCAACAGGTCAAAGACATCATGGAAGCGGCAATGCCTTCATTAATCACAGTGCATTTGATGGTGTGGTTTAGACACTCTACATGAATCAGAAGAGACACATAGTAAGGTAAGTGAGTTTGGATTCCATGAGTTTCAAATTTGATCACGGAAGGAGATCTATCACCACCCACCCCAAGAGCAGACAATAAGGCCTTCCTCTTCGAAGGAAAAGTTTGAAGTACTTCTACTGCAAACATCGCACAAGGATTCTGGCCCAAATCCTCAACAATTGAATAGTTATGGGAAACTCAAGCATTAGGATTGTGCCTCGAGTGCTTTAAGACTCCCTTAGGAATGCGAGGCGGAACTTCTGGCTTATCTGTAGGATTTTCAATTCGTAAAGGGCTCTCAAGTGGAGCAGGTTCTTTCCCAAGGTCAGTTTGTGATGTACCATAGTCTTCTGCATGCATCACAACACTCATAGCTTTGACCATGTTGATGCAACAGTGGCCACTAGCATCATCCGATGGGTTTTGAGTTACACTAGACGCACTTCCAGGATCCACAGTCCTCAAGTTCATATTTTGATTATTTGGTAAAGTACTTGTGAACATAGTTGGGCCCTGTGTTATGAAAATCGAGGCATATTCCATTCAAGGGCACAAGTGAGTGAGGTGATCATCCTTACACAACTTGGAAGGAAATTTTACCTTCCTATTAGGCTTCTTGTCCCCCCCAGCATTATTCGATTTCTTGTCATTAGTCTCATTATCATTTTTATTCCCACCCTTTCGATTATTTTTTCCTTTCTTTTTATTCCTTCCAAGTTGTTGGTTACCTTTCGGGTTCGATGATTGCATTGAAAGTACATCCATTTTTTGGGTAGGATGAGACGAAGCCATAGCTTGTTCCAACACAGACTGGTTAAGTGATAACTAGCTTACTTGTTTCGTAACCGAGTCCGCAGGTTTGGGACTTGCGGAGCCAAAAATACCATCGGCATGTGGCCCAGGTTTAAACTTGGGGTCGAAATTGGATTGCGGAGCATTTAGTATGATCTCATAAATGATCCTAGACTGAGCATAAATCAAGTCCAACTGTTGTTCCCTAAAAATATCTTGGTCCTCATTTTGCACTCCAGATGTAGAAACATCCTTTGCGATATAGGGTAACAACGACTTGAGGAATCACTCTAGAAGAAACTATGGTGGTATAAAGGCTTTAATCAACCTCTTCCAACTATGCCACTCTTGAGTGTGATCCAAAATGTGTGTGCCTTTGTCTTGCCAAAATGTCAACAAGAGTTTGGTATCGGTGTCGTAATGCATGAATAGCTGGAAGTGATTAAGAAAATTCATAGCTAGGTCATTGAACGAATTATAAGTCCCCCCAGGTAACTCTATATACCATTTCACAGCAGGACCCATGAGGGTGCATTGAAATAGTCTCAAATGAATAGAATCATCATTTAAGGATTTGGAAGAGCACCAAAAGTGGAAGGTCGTGATGTGCTCACCAGGATCTTCACCAGACTTACCTTTGAACTTTAGAATGTCTAAAGGAATTTTGGTAGGAACCGTCGGCCATGACAGGTTATTAGATATAGGATCATTTTTCAATATTGACAAGTCAAGTAGATTCAAAGTCACAAGGAAAGGGATCCTAGGTTGAGTCGGTTGGTTCCATGCTATCCAATAGGACTGGTTCACATAAGGTTGATTGCTATATACACCATGGCCTTGGCCAGTGGGATAGTAACCTCCTCCCATTTGAACCATATAGGGTTGCATGTAAGCATTGTAATTTGGAGCACCTTGAGGCTAGGGTACTATAAAGACATAATTATGCGACTGATACACGGGTTGATACCCGACCCATAAGGTGCATAGGTTTGTCTGTAACATGGTTCATAAGAAGGTCCATAAGAGGTTCCATAAGCTGGACCATGAGATGGCCCATGGGAAGGTCCATGAGATGGTCCATAGGAAGGTACATGTCCTGCTGACACGTAAGGAGGCACATAGCCTTGTGACACTACGGTGTTAGTAGGAGTAGAATGGACATGGCTAAAAGCAGAACTCTAGCCTGAAGGCCCACAAGATTTAGGAAGAGGATGCAGCGTCAAAAAATCATTTGAAGGGATTGGTGTTGAAGACGATGGAATATGTGAAGGAATATAACTTGTGCCCCCAATATTCACATGTCTAGGTTTTGGTCCCTAAATGGGAACACTAGTGTTAGGCCTAGGATGTGTGTGTGAAGACACTTCCACCACAGGAATGGAAGGTGTAATGTGACTAGTTCTACCAAACCTCTCCACATGGAAAGGGATGGAAGTTCCCCTAGGTGCAGCACCAGGTTCAACACCCGATTCGACATGGGGTGTTGGATCGGTCTTGGGAATATCAAGCATTCCATACCTAATAGTGCTAGCGCTAGTGGGTTCATGGTGAGTCTCATCACTCGAAAGAAAATACCAGTGATTAGATGGTATGTAGTCTATGAATTGTGATAAATCTTCAGATGACGGCCCAAGCACATGGTGTCCAAACCATACCGGAGTCCCATATGTGCTCGAAGGTTCCACCTCCCAGAAGGGGCGGGGTGAAGAGAGCTGCTCCGGAATCTCAAACTCATGATCACCCATGGTGTGTGAATCAAAGCGATAATAAGTCCTTCTAGACTGTCTGATTCTCTCTCCCAAAGGAGGAGGAGACGTAGAAGAAGGAAGTCTTGCTAAACAACAAGAATGGCGAAGTGATTCCCCCGAGTCCACAATGACTCAACAAAAAGAAAAGACTCGATCTAGCTATGCAGCCCTAAGCAATATAGAGTGCACAGAGCATACACCAAAGAAAATATAAAGCCAACAGACAAGCAAACCAAGGGTAGGATAAGTGAGCTCCCAAATGAAGCAGGTATGTCTCTCCTAGGACAGGCTTGAGACTCCCATACACAACAAGTATAGATTCATAACCAATTACAGTGGCCCTCAGCTTCAACACATATAGTGACTATGCTGTCCGACCTCTACTTGGCCAGGACATTTGCAAAATAACCTCTACAAATACCCATCGATACCTAGGTAAGGAAACTAAGGTCACCTCAATACAATCAATGCTTAGGAAGACAGTTGCAGGTGGGATCGACTGTATGGGCAGGGTAGCAAAGCCCAAAGCCTAAAATCACAAATCGGTACCCCAAGGGTGCACCGACCACCTCAAAGGCCCCTAGATATGAATACAATCCTGGAAATATATTTGGTGCTCATAGAAAATGACCAGGGGTCATCCCAATCACAATCACGTGCACTGCCTCGTACTTAACTCCCATGTAAGAGGAGCATCCTAAGAAACACTAATTATACCAAGGGTTTCACACTCTCACCTGGAAAGACACCTACTTGTTTTGTTTAGTGATCTTGGAGAATTAACTCATAGTGAACTATTCCAAGACCCTAAAACCTAATCTTATTGATGCACCCTATAAAAGAAAAGAGTGTAATTCATTTTATTAAGCATTGGTTTTAATTGGCTATGATTACTCAAAGGGAAATGGTCATGCAACTAATGAAGTTATGACTCATGAATGAAGTAAATATGCACACCTAACAAGCAAGGTCAAGTGCAATTGTTTAGAATGAAAAACAGGGTATGCCACTACATGAGGTGCAATATTTTTCCTTCAAATGTAAGTGTAATCATTCTTAAATGAAAATCTAACTATAATTCAAAAAACAAACCTAATGCAAGTACTGTGCTAATGAAAAATGAAAGAGATGCATAAGTATTCAAAAGAAAAAATAATTTTGTATTTTTTGCAATAAATGAGATATGAAAGCAATAAATGACTCTACAACCCTCAGACCTTGAAACCACTCACAAAAAGTAGCCAAGAAAGGCACCAAGGTGAACGAGACCTAATGCACTAATCCCAAAACAAAAATGAATAAATGAATGACAAGAACAAAGCTTAAAAAATAAACTTAAAGAAGTCTCTGGTCAGAAACAGAGGGCGTATACAAACACTAGAAGCATCCAAGAAGACTCAACAATCATCAAAACACACCTAACAATACTTAATCCTCCAACTAAGGTTCAAAATCAAGGCATACACGACTGTTCTCAGTAAAACAACGTACATACGTGACTGCTCAGGGAAAAATCGTGTGTATACGTGACTATGAATACAAAACCCGCATACAGGAAGAAAAATAGGGAAAACAAAAAAGCCAAGATCAAATTTACTTCTTTAGGACCATACTGGACAAACATTCCCCCAGAACCAACACAGAAATAGAGAAATAAAGAGCAATTCAAGTACATTGAATACCAAAACCCCAAAGAGAAACAACTAGGAACCTCCCCAATGGAGTCGCCAATTATGTTACAGAGAGAAACTTCCTATGGCTTTGGGGGTACCACAACATATAACTCGACACTAGAAACCAATCTTTCCCAATATTCAAGAGAAACCAAACATATAACACTAAGGGATACTGAATCGTACCTTGTTCCAGACGGTTGAAGTAGATCCTCATTAAGCTTTTCCAATTCACGCTTGCATTAGCAATTTGCTCTCAGCAACAACAAACAAGACAAGCATGCTCTATAATAATGTGTTAGATCTACTCTAGCATATATATTCAACAATGTATAAGCAATTAAATATAGCCATGGATTCAATATTCATATTCAAATGCACATCATTGGACAGGAAAATATATTTATAGTAATAAAATCAAAGATTGCAATAGTGACAACCTCTATTGGTACGTCTACGAACCAGAGAAACAGAGTCCTCCACCTGGGCCTCCACCACCTCAATCCTCCATATCTCTATAGCAATATTAAAAGGCAAAGGAAAAATTGGGAAGAACACAAAGTGCTCCAAAGGGACAAAGGGATGCAGACTCAAGTATAAGAAAACCAATGCCACAATGGACTATAGTTTCTTTGCTCTTCAATTCCTCCTCTTCAATGTATCCAAGGGGTTCCTTATATAGCACTCCAAAAGGGTAATGGAGGGTCGAATCCGGGTGATCTCAAGGCATATGGAAGAATAAGAGTTAGGATATTCAGACTCATATGAGGAAACTCCAAAAATATTTGGATTTATGCACATGTCCCGATGTACACAGGTTTAAGGTCAAAAGTCACGTGTACACACGAGTATGGGTTTAAAAGTCGCGTACAACAATAAACAAGGGTTTTTTAGGGATGATCTTGGAACGTCAAAGCATAATACAAGTCCATGGGATCCAAAGAGTCTATAGAGGGACATAAATATGTGATCAACCACATGTGGTAAAATTAGCTATAACATTGTTAACTGTGTATAACCTTGATAAAAGAATAATCTACCTTGGATTTGATTGCTAGTAAATAAATGAAATGGTCGATTTCATTTAAGAGGAAGAGAACTAAGTAGAATTTCTTAGTATCGGATTATAGTTCTAAATAATATGGTAAAACCCTTGGAATAATATATTTAAAGTGGAAAACAGTATACAATGCATTGATGTCATTTGTGCTATAAGACATCCTTATATTGCGTTGTTGTAGCAAGAATTTGATGAGGGGAATCGAGTTCCCATGTGTTGTTGTTCTAGCTGTGAGCTATAATAGTCTCTGTGAGGGTTTTAGAATTTTCATTGAAGCATTGAGAGAAGAGATAATCGCAACAATAGACCATGATCAAGGAAGGTTAAAATTGCAGAAAAAAAATAATTGTTATCATAGTCAAAACACAGTCGAAGTGATCATAGGGAGAGTGGAAGTCAGAGACTTGTGTGCATTGGAATCATTGAAGAAAGAGAACATCATGGACCATTAAAAAGATGAAATACAGGATCATCATGACTATGGCGGCCTATTTAAAATCCCTTGTTCAATAGAAAATGATACATAATGCATCTACAGGTAGGTGGATTTCAGTTCACACAATAGATATATTATTTAATGTGTTTTAAATAGAAGTCAAACTCGTTGAATCCAGAATTCCTTTTAAAATTTTGTTGAAGAAGAATGAGTGAGTATCTAAAATTTCCATAAATATTCATATATTCTATCAAGTGATAGAAATCATCAATGGCTTAGGGATAACCATGTGAACAATCCAAGATGTGAAACTGGTGAAAACCTTTGTGAGATCTGGTTTCTTAAAGATGAGTTGAAACCACATAGTTATGTATGAAAGGAATGCAAGTTATGTTGGACTAGCATGAATCTATTACTAAAAAAAGAGTATAAATATGGAGTATCCAAGTGGTTATGGAATCAAAGCTTGATGAAGACAAGAATGAAGACATTCCAAGGAAGACTAAATGGTGATCATTTAGTTCAAGGTAAAGTATGAATGTTTCAGTAATAAATATTTATGCAGCATAATTTTATTCCTGTAGTGTTATTGGATTCATGTAGCACATATATGTGAATATGGAAATGTTTTATGTCATAAAGGACCGAGTTAGAAGTGAGTTTAAGGTAACTCTATATGGAGCCTTGCATCATTTGAAAGCATAACATATGCCTATAATGAAAGTAATACATGGTTTTTTATTGAACCATGTAATACATAAGGATTCTTAGTAGTGGTTTTCAACTTTTTAGTGGCGAGATGTTTTTCATTAGGATTTTTCAAGAAGTACATGAACTATTGTTTGATCTGACCTTTTGTTGCGTTTGGTGTTTTTCCTATATAGATCATGTACCATGCAAGTGCTATTTTTCCAAGAGAACCATCAAATTGTGCCATTTGTTGATCCTCGTTGGTGATGGCGTTGGCCTCCCATATCAACTCACAGAAGAACCAATGATGTTTTGGGTCTTAATCTCCCTCATAGAGAGGAATATTCCAGGTTACACGCACCATTTATGCAGCAACTTCGAATTATTCTGTCGATGGTGGTGATGGTGGATTACTTCCTGTAACTGAAATTTTTCCGCAACTATTTTCAATGGATATTACTTATGGGTGCGTATTCATGGGGATTGATGTGCACTCTTCATTTTCGTCAACAATATTTTCTGTGTCAGTCGTTTCTTCGTCGATTGTCAAAATTCGGTTTATGTCAACTGCTTTTGTTGATACCCAAGTAAAATTTTATTCGAATTGGGTTACTTCTCTTACTGATGATAATGACTGATATGGAGAGATGTCTGATTATGGAATTGGATGGGGAGGAGCTCCTCCACGTTCTGAATAAAGTACATGAAAAATGCGATTGGAGAATTCAAGTTGAAAGGTGGCAGAATTCCATGACCGATGAATTAAAAGTCTATCGACTTCGTTTCCTTCATCGTTTCATCAGATCCATATACCTGCTTAGTCAACATGGAGTCCTAAATATTCTTGATTAATGTCTTGCACTAAGTCGCTTTGTGTAAGATGTAGCAGGGAATGAGAGATTATAGTTTTAGGTATAGTTACTTGGAGAGATATACCATGCTTTATCCACAAGTCTTCTTCCATAGGTGTCATGTCTTCATCAACGCCTGTTTCTTGTCAGCAATGACTCAACTCTGGTCCATTTTCTTCAATTTTTGTCACTATACTCATATTTCTTTCTTTTTGGAGTGCAGCAACTTGATCCCTTATTTCTTCTCGTCGATTCCTTCTCTTTTCACATTCGATCTTCTAGATATCTGAAGTGCTTTTGTGTGTCATTATTCTATTTTTGTCCTTTTTTTGTTTTGTTTTTCCATTGTTGGCCACGTTTTGTTCTTCATTGGTCGATGGTTATTTCTCTACTTTATCAAAATGTGACCAGCTACCCCCCCTTTTCTGACCCAAAATATTTTTAGTAAGCTAGGGTTCAACTATTCATTTACTAGGGAAGTACTCCCACTCTCCCACTCTCTCTCTTATACGAACTTTTCCCACTCTTTTTGTTTTGTTTCCCAGTTCGTGTTTCTTGGTGGCGTTAGCAGTAGTGGTCAAGGTTCGATAATATGTCCTGCTCCTTTTTCGATTAAAATATGAACAAAAGTGTCGGTAGAGAAAAGAGTAATTTTCCAGTGAGGTCATTATAGAATCTCTCCTTGCTATTATCAACAGAAACTCGTTCCTTGATAGCTCATTCTTCATAGAATTCATCAGCAATTATTTTGAACCACTCCTACATATTCGTACAACCTCCTCTAGTCAGTTTCTGGCGTATTTTTCGTTCATTTTCATCTACCAAATTTTTTATCCAAGAGCTTTCTTAGTGCACACAGGACGAATTCGATAAATTTTTAATGTGTTTTAGAGAAAAATTTCTCCCTTTTTTGAGCAATAATCAACTTGTATCTTCTAGCGTAATTTTGTAGGTAATTTGCTATTTTTCACTGCCACCAATCCTTTATCTCTTACTCTGATATCATTGGGTTATACTCATTTTCATCTGATACATGTACCAGCAACAACTGAACCAATGTTGTAATCAAATAGATTGCATAGTTACCAATGATACATATTGCTGATTTATACAAGCAATGATATAGACGAGACAATAATGATAAATATAATAACAAGTACTTATATTACTCAATAACACATAAAGGTTTCATACATCCAACCGAATCAATTCTTTATCTGGTTCTACAACCTATTTATATGATTTACAAGTGGTTAAATAACTACCTGTTAGTTCAACTAACCGACACAGCCTGTGAGGTTGACATAATATATTGTTATACTTTACAATTAGTCGACTAGAGGACCTAGTCAACTAGACAACTTAGGATCCTCCAACAACATCTTCCCCAAAATCAGGTCGAGACTCCTTGAGGAGAACTAAAGAGTAGGAGGCTCATAAATGTGTTGGAGACATTATCCAACCCACACATGCTTGTTTGGCCTAATTGGCCTATTTTACCACTTGTCCTAAGTTATTGGCTCGAATACATGTCTGCATCATAAACTGGATCATCATCCTTCAATCAGGGAGGATAACGGTGTCTTCTCCTTTAATTAGGGAGACTGACTGAGCTTCCTCCTTCAATCAAGGATCAAATATAGGTTGATCTGCATGACCTAAGCACCCCAAATCGGTTAACTGATTGTTATTCCACCTAATTTCTGTTAAAATGCAGCTGTAAAGGTACCTCCATCACTATTTTTGTCTATTTTTGGAAATTTCCAGTTAATTGGAGTGATCTAAGGCACCTCCAACAACTTTTGGTGACTCAATTCAGTTCACTTCACTTCATCGGAGCTAACTAGATTCAGATATGCACCCCCACCAACTGATTGACATGCAGTTGAGTTCTATTCCGTTAGACTCAGTCCTAACTACCTCCAATTCAGTTAGAGTCGATTATTGATTATGATTAGTGGTTAACTGATGTGTTTAGTGTGGTTAACTGACAACTAAGCCACTCTCATGTGTGCAATTTGAATGACCTCTTGGGATTTCAAATTGTCTTGCTATTCATGCAAGTCTATGACATTGTATCACTACTTCTGATTGATTATTGATAATATACAACTGCAACATCTAATTGCAACATTGTTATGTCATTTTTGTGTGTAAATTGATCTTCAATATTCTGTAAGATTGTGCCTTGGTCCTCAGATTAATATGACTCAATTTTCATATGGTATCCGAGCCACAATGGTACAAGGCTCTTCTTTTCCAACAAGATTTCTTGACAGATCTATCATGCAATTTGAGCAAAAGCTCAAAAATACCAGCTCTGCACCATAAATGGAAATTTTACCACATAATTCTTGGGAAAAGGAATTTTTTATCAATCTTTCTTGATTGATTAATCCGGGTGCGATGAAATCTTGAAAAGTGCAGGTTGTCTGACCTTACGGTGCCCTTTTTGTGTTTTTGCATGTTTCTTACAGATTTTTCACTGCATTCGTTGCAACAACATGGATTCTTCTGTGAATCTACTCACTCCCTTCAATTACTACCAATGGAAGGATGAAAGGGAGATTCAAATTCACTCCAAAGGACTCTACATAGTCACAGTGGACACAAAAGTAGAGCCATATCATGTTGTTGACAAGGCAAAATACTAGAATAAGCTTGATGAACCATATGGATTTATGTGCCTTTCAATCTCTAGAGATATTTTCTTCCACATCACTGGTTTGAAATCTCCCAAGGAGATTTGCGATCATCTTGCTACTCTGTTTGATAAGCAAGATGACTTGAGGATCTATCAGCTAGAGAATGAGTTGATTGCTCTAAACCTAGGCAACTTCGAAACCATGAATGATTTCTTCACCAAGTTCAAGCACATGGTGCTCCAGTTGAAGGAGTGTAAAGTTGAGAAGGAGGATGATCAACTCATCCAAGCCATCCTCTCAAAGCTTGGTCTGGAATATTCAGTCTTTGTTTCCACATTCCATACTGTAAGCTCACAATCCCAAAATGGAAAATGTCGACCCTCAATGCATTCATTGAGTCTCTCACAAACGAGCATGACAAGCTTGTCCAAATGGGGATCATCATATCTTCCAGGGATAAAGCTCTGTTTGCTGAATGACCCAAGGCTATGAATGGAAAGGGCAAGCAAAAGAACCAAAATACTAAGTTTGATTCTTCAAAGCCAAAGGAGAAACCTCAACAGCTTGATGAGCCCCCAGGCTCAAGAAACAATAAGAAAAAAGGGAAGGAAGGAAAATAGAAGGTCAAATGTTCCTATTGCGGGAAATGCTTTCACCCTAAATAGTCCTACATGAAGAAACAACTTGATGTTATAACTCTTCTACTTGAGAAGAATAATCTTCCTGAGGGTACACAAAAGAGAGAAAATCATGATCAGAACATCCAAACATAAAGAGGACATGCCCTCATGGAAAATGTTTCAAATCCTAGAGATCTCCTCATAGACTCTGGTGCTTCGAACCATATGGCAGAATGAAAAGAATCATTTTCATTCCTGGAGTACGATAGTAGCATTCCCATCCACATGGGAGATGATTCTCAAATCATTTTGAAAGGAAAAGGTACTGTAAAACTTGAACATGGAAAATTCTATGATGTTTTGTATGTACCCTCCTTGGACTCAAATTTGTTGAGTACTATATATCCAATGACACACACAAGAGTTACCAAGAGAGTTACTTTCATCCCGATTGATGTTGAGATCTCAATTATTTCATTCAGGAAACTCATTGCAACAGGTATAGAAAATCATTCAGCTAAGACCTATGAGTTTTCCAAGTTTGTACCGGATGCAAATCCCACCGCCCTTCTGACTCATGGGAATGAGGTCAGCTAACTATGGCATGAAATATTTATACATTTGAACTTCAAATACTTAAATCAACTTCAAAAAAATTCCATGGTGGAAGGCCTGCCAACCATCAAAACCTCTAGTGGAATTTGCAAAGATCACTACTACATTTCGACCAAAAATCCGACGGCCGTCATGTCGTATTTTTGACACTTCCCTGTCGCATGTACGACACTTTGATTTTTTTAAGCGTCGGAAACTTGTCGTCGGTTATTCGACACCTAAGTAACCGTCGGTTAAGCGACACCTAAGTAACCGTCGGTTAAATTTAAAGCGTCGGTTAAGCGACAGAATATCTTCGACGGTAGTAAAAAAAATCACCTTCATGCCATCGGTGAAGCAACGGATATATACTGTAATCGTCGGATAAGCGACATCAAGAACCGTTGCTTAAGCGAAGGTAAGAAAAATTAAGCGTCGGAAATGTGACAGGTATAACCATCGCTTAAGTGACGGCAAGAAGAAGTAAGCGTCGGAAATGCGATAGGTATAACCGTCGCTTAAGCGACGGCAGTGAATATTTTTTTTTTTAAAATAGCTCGAAATTGGCTTGATGTATCCCCTCCATCAGAGTAGTCCAAGCAGACTACAACTCTACAAGTATCATTAAGAGAATAAATCGACCCTATTATACTACAATTCCCCACAGAGATGAGAAAGTTCTGTGATATAACCGAGGATATGCTGTGACCAACTTATCAATAGCATTCGAAGAGAAAGTATACAGCGCCAAATAGATGAGAAATAATATTAATAATACTTCCGACTATGTGTAAGACATCAGTTCAAACTCAAACTTAAAAAGAACACTGTTACTTCCTGCGTATATGCTCCTATCACTCTCAATAGTGAAGAGTTGAATCCATGCTAATTTAAATTACATTTATGCAAAGCTTTATATTACATTTCTTCAAAACTTTCGTCCCTTGTCTGTCCCATGATGTCAAAGGTACTGGACATGTTTGCATTATAGTTATTATTTTGGCACATAACTTTTGGGGTTATTTTTATATAACGCAACATTTGCATTTATACATATAATATATCATGTATGAGCTGTTCTAAAACATAGGTGACTAGTTAGCATTAGTTAACAATGGCAGGTTCTATTTTTCTATAATATAATTGTTCCATACTTATATTGTATGTTGGGAATCATCGGCTGTATTATTGTGGCTCTCTGCATGATAAGTTTTTCTACCGTGCTTCACATATGGGAAACAGTCATAGAGGTTTTTCTACCATGCTCAACGTATGGGAAACAGTCAAAGACAAAGCATACTACATAACAAAACACATATACCTGCAAAGTTTCTCCTCTGCAGCTTGTGGCAATTAAGGTTTTCTTGGCATTTTCCATGTATGTCCATGATCTGGCACTTGAGGTATCAATTAAGGTTTTCTTGGCATTTTCCATGGATGTCCATGATCTGGCACTTGAGGTATGAAATTTTTTTATATGCTACAATGAGCATATTGTAAATAACTTTTTAACATATATTCAACTCCTGTGCAAAAATACTCTTGTAGTTGTGCAAAATCTGCTACAACCAACATTCTATGCAACAATTTTTTCACAGGGATAGCTAAGAGAGAAAATGCATTGCTAATCAAATTTTCCAGGGAAGTGTGGCACTCCTGGTTTTCTTTCAAACCCTAGATGGCAGTCCTAGGCATACCTAAGCCTTCAAAATGCAACCTGCGCCATTATATCAACATTCCTCAACATTATTTAGTGAAACCTAGGCATGAATGAGAAGTTCTACAATAAAATTGTG
>LPNX010023577.1:309716-339664 GCA_001517045.1 Pseudotsuga menziesii | reverse complement strand
TCATCAAGGTAAAGGTATTTGGTAAAGGTACTTCACCTACAGGAGATGCATCAGAGGTGGCAGCTAAAGATGATATATAGCAGGTGACTTGAAGACTTATAGAAGAAAGCCTCATTAATATTTATGTAGACATGGTCTCTCTAGCAGAGATAGAGGTATCAGTCAGTTTAGCAGCTCTGATACCTTCGGTGGAAAAGATAAAATGTCCTAGTGCCAGGATTGACTGTTTAAGGGCTTAAAGGACAGTGTAAGCTTGTGGAATGTCCATCTAGACTCGATTGTGCCAGCATACCTGTGAAGACATTGATCAAATATGCTTAGTATCTTTGTGAAGCCTAATCCAAAGCTTGAAGCCAGCCCTAATCTGAAGGTTGAAAACTATAGAATGATATTTGCCAGCTGTGATAGCTCCCCTGTATGGCCAAAATGAACATTATGGTGCAGAATTCTGCTAAAAATTATGAAGTATTCAATTTCAAGCAACTTGTCTGTGCCTAATTCAGGACTCCATGGCAAAGCACCAGCTTCCTTAACATCAATATCTGATAGAGTGATCCAGCCAAGTACAAAACAATATCTTTCAAGTATAAGCTCATGCACTTGGGTTTTGATGCCGAGCAGACATGAAGACAAATAAGAGCAAGAACATGAAGAAGGAATCTGATGCACATGTAGTAGGTCTCCAATAGCCACAAATGAGGCAGATTCAATGCTCATGTTGTAATTCCAACTAACAACAAATTTAGGGGTTTAATACATTTTTGTTAAGGAATTTAGGATGGTAACTCATGGTCTTCTCTGTGTAAAAAGATACCATCCTCTCTCTGTGTAATGGGGGGAATAAAGGGATTGGGTACAATCAGAGTAGCCATACATCTAGAGGAGCTATGCAAGCAAGCCAGAGATCATTATGCATTACTTGTGCATAATCAGTGGCCTCCAGGATTCAGATTCTTCCCTACAGATGAAGAGTTGGTTGTGCATGACTTGTGCAAGAAGGTAGCCTCGCAGATCATTCATGTTCCTATAATAGCAGAGGTGGATCTCTACAAATATGATCCATGGCAGCTTCCAGGTATTTATTTGTTTTTTTTTTCCTCTAAGGCTTATACTTGTGTATCTAAACAGATTCTAGAATGTGTAAACAGATGGAATTCAGGACTTACTGATGAGCTTTTTGTTTCCTTTTATTGTTTACAGACAAAGCCCTGTTTGGAGAGAAGGAATGGTACTTCTTCACTCCCCGCGATAGAAAGTACCCAAATGGATCAAGGCCTAAAAGGGTTGCTGGCTCTGGATACTGGAAAGCTACTGGTGCTGATAAGCCCATCAATGCTAAAGGAGGAAAGAAGAGAGTGGGTATCAAGAAGGATCTTGTTTTCTATGCTGGGAAAGCACCCAAAGTCTCAAAGACAAATTAGATCATGCATGAATACCGTCTTGTTGATGTTAGTAGGCCTGCAAGGAAGAAAGGAAGCTTAAGAGTAAGTTGGTCTATATCCTCTTTGTTGTGTTTTGAGTCTGCAGTTTTGACAACATAGGCTAGTTTTCTTGTGGTTCCTCTATTGCCTGTGGTTGTTGTCAGGAGGATGATCTTTCACATTAGTATTTCCCCTTTTCTTCTTTTTTTATTCCATCCTATACTCATATGGGAATTAGCAATAAGGATATTGGGTTAAGTTCTTGATTCCTCAATTACAGAGTTGAGTATATGGGCATTAGCAATAAGGATATAGGGTCAAATGCTTGATTCCTCAATTACAGAGATTGAGTATATGGGCATTAGCAATAAGGATATAGGGTTAAATGCTTGATTCCTTCTACTACAACATAATTGCTACAACTTTGTCATATTCATCAGATTCAACAAGATAGCAATCTGGTGCCATGTAAGAAGACCTTAACAAGAGTAAACTGTAGATTCATTCTTCAAGCATTTTTTAATAGATTTCAGACTGCCAACTTCCATAATTTTAGATAGGGATAACAAATTCTTAGTTATTTTTTGAATGCAATTTGATTTCACATTGAAGTTGTGAGCTGCCATTCCACCAAATTTCAGGTATGTGGGGATGCTGGAACTGGGAATTGTGTCCATGGGACATGTGTAGACACCCTTCATATTTTAGGGAATTGCCACAGAGAATGCCAGGGCCCTCAACATAGGGATCTCGTTTGAAATGATTGCAATTATATGCAAATGAGAAATGCACGTGTTTTCCTTATGTGCTTATATAAGGTATAATAAGGTGTAGGGCCTGGGGGATTTGTGCTTTGGTTTTTTAAAATGTTTTTCTTAATTTTCATGGGAAGTACCCTATTGTCCTTGGAAAAATGGGAACATTTCTTTTTTTGGATGAAAATAGAAAAAGGTTGGGAACCCAAAAGGATAACCCTAAAAAATGAAATAGATAATACTCCAAGAAAAGAAAGTATCCCAGTGACAATGCAGCACCATGAAAGGTCCTCAAGAAAACAGCCAAGTCTATGGAGTCTGAGGAAGAGCAACTTCCTGGCTATCATCCAAAATAGAAGAGAAGGCATCATTATTTGGTCTGAGAACCTATCTGATATGGATCCTTTTGTATAGTTGATTGGACTTTTCGCCATACTTGGACATAAATCCTGTGTTACTGCATGGGAAGTGGAACTCACTCTTAAAGTTGTCTATGCTAGATGGAGAGCCTCAAGAATGTTTCAAGATGCCAAACAGAACAGATTGGATACCACAAATGGATCAGCCATTTTTGGGCACCATCCTGTGGGTTGAAGAAAAGGGGACAAGGAATAATTAAAAAAACAACATCAAGTAGGTCAAAAAGGACATTTGCTTCCAGAACTATAAATGGTTGACTAAAGCAGCCAAGTGTATGGAGTCTGAGGAAGATCAAATTCCTGGTTAGCATCTGAAATAGAAGAGGAGTAACCATCATTATCTGGTCTGATACCTATCTGAAATGGATCCTTTTGAACAATGAATAGTTGAACAGAAGGGGGGAGAATGCTTTTAGATTGGATTTCTGCCTTTCTTGGGCATAAATCCTATGTTTTCTGCGTAGGAACTCACACTCTTAAAGTTGTCTATGATAGATAGAGAGGCTGAAGAATGTTTCAAGATGCTAAACTTAATAGACTGGTTTGGTAGATAACCAAGGGATATAGATCCTCGATAGATTATCTTAGTATTCTTTTGTAGGTAATTCATTTGGAACCTAGAAATAGATGTGATCTGTTAAACAATAATATTAGTAAAATACAGGGCATGCTTTTTTTGTGAAATACACATCCCAGGGAAACCCACCAGGCGCTTCCTCTTCCCCTCATTCTAAGGATGGTACCCAGAGTAAAGCAGATTCTTCATGACTCCAGGCCGATACAACAATATGTTAATTAAGAGCTGGACATCTCACTTGCGGGAATTGATTCTTGGTGGGGAAAACAACTTTTCTTATCTCAACCACCTGGGATAGACCCTATTGACAAAAATACATAACACACGGAGGCCACTTCAATGAGACAAAGAAATTGAAAATATTTTATATTATATCAAATTTTTTTTAAATGGTTGAACTAGGATGGAAGATGTCAACTTACACAAAAAATCATAGTTTTAGGGTAGAGAAAAAGATGACATGCTCAAAAAGCATTTTTTAGTGATCAATATGAAATTTTTGATTTTTATATTAAAAGCCTTGAGGGATTTTTGGGATATAATTGGGATGGAGAACTAAATGAGCAATAATTGAAGACTCCGAGGAAAGATTTAGATATTGAAGATAACACTTGTTGTGACAGAGAGATACAAGGGATCATTATAATATCTGACATGATATAATTACATTTTGAAAAATATAGAAGGTATCTAACATCACCAAGGAAGAGACAGTGATGGTCTGTGATTACAAAAATGGATTTTCAAGTATCAAGAGAAAGAAGCTAAAGAAGGATCCTACAGAAGTCAAGGATGAAGTACGGCTATTTATTGCAAATGGCGAACTTGTTTTCTGTAATTTAGAAGCTGGTATAATGAGCTTAATAAAAGATAAAAGGCATACCCCTATCTATATGATTCTTGAAATTATCAGATGGAGTTGACATTTTATTTGTCAATTGGATGTCATCCAGACATATACCAGTTTTATGCATGTCCTCCACGACTACCCTTTTATGATCTCGTCCCCAGCTAAATATGATTTTTTCTCAACTCATGGTGTATAAATACAAGGAGTTGAGAGATAGATTCAGATGACTTCATGTAAATCATGTAAATCTTGGAATGTCCTGATTCTTTGGGCAGAAACTAGATTTTTGTTCTTCAACCATTCAGGACTGGCTCTAAAGTGTAGACTGATAATTGCTTTTCTAATAATTGTTTCAAATTTTGATATGTTTGCTTAAAACTGAAGTTCCTTGTGCAATAAAGCTTACACAAGCAATAAATTCATATCAGACTGACTTTATTGGGATACTGAGAAACTCCTATATGCTATGTGACACTATTTCAACATTGAATACCTTTCTTTCCTGTTTCTCTCTTTGTATTTTAACATACCTGTACTGCCAAAGGTATTTTTTTATCTTAGAAGGATATGGGTTGCAATCATGCATGGGTCTATTGTTATTTCATGTGAGATTATGCAATGTTAAAAAGGGATGAGTGCCGGGTGCAAGCCCCAGGCAAATTTGGCAGAATAGATCAACTAGGCAAAAGGAAGTCCGTGCTATGTGGTGCAGCCCCTTGGGACATATTTCTGGAACCAACAATAAAATGTACTTGCCACCTCACAATAGAAACCTAGGGTTTATGTTGACCAATTTGTTTGCCATGTTTTCTCATTGAAAATTCTGTAATTTGTCGATTGACTCAAGGAGTCGACTTTTGAAAGATTCTTTATTTGTTAACGTGTGCATGTTCTCAATCAGTTTGAAGCTTTTTTAATACTTTACAATAGAACAACGGTAGTTCTGAGCAGATGTAGAGGGTGATACTTCTAATGTGGTTAGTTCCATATTGAGCATGTACATTGTATAAGATGGATTCATTAGAATTTGACATTTTGACCTCTAAGTCGCAAAATCCACCAAAGAAATTTGATCATACCCCTTCATCTTAGTGAAAAATTATGTAATAAGTCGTATACTCTTACCTCTGTTTGTTGTAAGGCACCATCATGTTTAGACAGAATGACAATCCTGGGAGTATCTGTCTGGTTCTGAACACAACAAAGGTAGCAAGTAAAACATGAGAAAACTTTCATGATATTACTGCACAATTCACTACATACACAAAGAACAAGAACGAAAACTAGTATTTTACTGACTTTGAATACCATTCCTTCAATTCTTAATGTGGGGTTAACAACATATTGATGTTACACAAGTTAACAGCATGTATACCTAATCTAACTACTATTCCATATTATTACTAAACAATGAAGATTCTTATGACCAAGCACAAATTAGGTGTGTTATAAAACACTCTCAATTGCGAAAACCAAAACGAAATCTGGGTATTCTCACCAGGGTTGCAGGGCCTTCATCATCGATATAACCTGCAACAGAAACATATAATTTACAATAGATTACAGAACAACCAAATGACTTCCTTGATGTTAAAGAGACAAAAAGGATTCGAAACATCAGAATAAGATCAGGCTGCTCAGAAGTACTCATCACATGCAAACTTATGAAATTCTGAAATATGCCTCACACTACCTGCTGTTCAATCAAATCTAATGCAAATACCAACCCCAAATCACCCACAGTACTAAGGATCTAGGTATACACCAAATTCCCATTGTAGGAGTATACAACAGTGAGACAAAATGGTTGAATAAAATGAAAAACACCCACCACAAATTCCACAAATGGGCTTCATAAAAACCTGTAAGTGCCCCAGCCCCAGCCAAAGTACTCCAAATCCAGATTCCCCATGCAGAACAGTTTGTGAGAAGGGGGCTTCAAGTCAAATAAAAAATGAAATGGGTTCAGATGAACTTACTGCTCTGAAATCCACCATAGAGTCTGAGCAAGAATACCAATGGAACGAGCATGGATAGCAGCACCAAACCCACAACTGCAACTCCAAATTTCCTCCATCCCTTCTTCATAGACATAATTTCCTTACGAAAACGCTAATCACCGGGTGCTATTTTCCCTCCTTGCCTGCACCATCAGATCTGGAGGTTTAATGCCCACAAACTCATGAGCGGGTGAACAGAAATTTATCACAGGCAGTGGTACACCCAAATCAACAAAAGACATTCTATCCTGGAAATTGCAATTCACTCGAAATCCAGTACTATGGTTAATTTGAGCAAACTGTGCATAGGGCAGAGCGCTAGAGTCGAGGAGGGAATTCTGTGGAGCGAAGCGAACCCCCGGTCTTTCATCTTTCAATGGGAGCCTTTAACAAAGGGCCTCTCACTTTAGCCACAAGCCATTACACCAATAACGATATGCAAATACATGTTACATATGAATATATCATAATATGCTTAATTTGGTCTATAGTAGTTATTCTATAGGCCTTCACTATTTAGGTTTAATATAATTGATAGATTCACTACGCTAAGCTAAGAGTGGCTAAAGGGAGGTTTAAATAAAGCTCATTTATCTACCTTATTGGTTTAAAGATAATTGAAAATGAACACCGGTAAACTAATGGAGTAACAACCACCTTTCAATGCCATGGGTTATGAATATAACATTACCAATAATCCATTGTTTACCTATTCCTAGGCTTCACACAATGCCTCATTCCCTCAGTCCACCCTCAGTCCCATCTTCCACCTATAGTCTAGGTCTTTTGTTGTCTTGACGAATGTAAAAAGGCCACAACATTGAAGGGATTATGTAGCTTGCTAGTTTTCAATTTATAACTTGGAAACGTGTTGGTGAAGGACACCCAAGACGAATGAAACAATTTGATAATCATTCTACAACAATAACACTATATAACTATTAATACATCATTGATAACCCATTAGAATATCTATCACTAACTAGCATTCATTGACATACAAGAAAACTCATACATTTTCAAGATTAAAACTCTTAAAATATTGCTAAAGTAACCATTGCAAGTATTCAATTAGTAAATGGATAGAAAATTGGTTGTGCAAACTGTTAAGCTTAAAACTGGTAATGTCCAAGGATTTTGTGAGGGGGAATGGCCATAAAAGATGAGTAAACTAGGCCAATTATGGGGCTTAACAATGATCACACATAGAACCACAACCTAAAGGTGATCTATGGCTCCAAGAAAAACCATCATGGGAATTTAACCTTACTTATTGGCAAACAACTTCTCTCTTCACTATTGGATGCAACCCATTTAAACCTGTTCACTAATTGGTACTTGTGGGTCCCTTCCCTTTATTGTACAAGAACATTTAAAACTTGTACCAAAATACCATAAACATGTTATTTTGAACTCCTTCGAGTTGCAATTATTATTCAAAAAATGTTATGTCTAAGACCTTAAAGTTGCAAATTATTCGGCTTTGATGGATCCTTAACATGTACTTTCATGTATATAACACTAAAGGTCCAATCCCTAAATATTTAAATGCAAATATTGTGGCACTAATTTATAATTAAAAAATATTTGATTTATATATTTAAGTTTTAGTTTTCCATTTTAAATAATTAACCAATTAAGTGTATTTTTTTAAATGATTGATCAATTTATGCGTCGTCGCTTAAGCGACGCTTACGAGCCTAGTCGTCGCTTAAGCGACGCTTATGACCACAATTTAAAAAAAAAAAATTAACTTTGTGATTTTTGGTAGGTTTAAAAGAAAAAATCCACGCGCCGTCGGAAGTAACCGTCGGATTTTGGATCGAAATGTAGTAATGGATTGTATTATCGACAAACACTCTGAGCACAAATTTGATCGGGGAAAGGCAAGTCGTGCAACAAGTATTTTGGTGCTGATACACTCTAAAATCAGCAGTCCTATGCCTAAAACCTCCATGAGTGGTTCAAGGTATGTGCTCACCTTAATTGATGACTTCTCCAGATACACTTGGGTTTTCTTCCTAAAGAAAAAATCTGAAGTTCTTGAAAGATTCATTGAGTGCAAGGCATCTGTTGAGAATTCCTCTGGGAGGAAGATAAAGTATATTAGATATGATAATGGAGGAGAGTACATAAATTTTGAGTTGCTGAAAATATGTGCTAAATATGGGATCAAGATCCAACACTCCAGTCCCTACACACCCCAACAGAATGGTGTAGTGGAAAGGAAAAACCAAGCCCTCAAAGAGATGACCACCTGCATGATGGAAGCCAAATATCTGGCTAGAAATATTTGGGTTGAGGTAATGAATGTTTCTGCCTACATTTAAAACAGGTTCTCTCACTCTTCTATGAAAGGAAAAACTCCTTTCAAAGCACACTTTGGGCACAAACTCGATGTGTCCAATTTCAAAGTTTTTGGGTCCACTGCTTGGGCCCAAATTCCACTTGACAAGATGAAGTCTTTGCAACTGCAGAGTATTGAGTGTATGTTCATTGGGTATCTAAAAGAATCAAAGGGATACAAACTCTTGAATATCAGAACCAAATAGATATTCATTGAGAGAAGTGACCGCTTTGAAGAACCTCTGCAAGATGTGGAACTAGTCGAGGAAGAAACTACTGAAATTTTCTCCCGTTCTGCTAATGATTTTGATGATGAAAATGGGAGTGTAAGCTCTGATTTTTTGTATCCGATGTCTGATATCAATGAAAAAAATATACCAAGTTTTGAATCATATTCAAACGTTCCCACTCACCTCCCAAAATGGGCTGAAAAGACCCTCTCATCCACCAAGTTAGACATTGGAAATCCTGTTGATCCAAGGAGAACCGAGTCTAATTTTCAAAGAGAAGGAATTGCTCTTTCTAGAAATGATTCCTTGATGTTTGAGACGTGATATATGATGATTGGGTCTAATACCAAGTCCTACTACCATGCTCGGAATGATCCAAGATGGCAAGTTGCAATGGATGAAGAGTTCAACTCTCTCCGGAAAAATGCAATTTGGGAACTAGTTTCCCTTCCACTTATGAGGAAACTTGTTCAATGCAAGTGGGTATATCGGACAAAGGTTACTACAGATGGCTCAACCTACAATTATAAGGTATGGATGGTTGCAAAAGGATTCTCTCAAGTCCAAGGAGTGGACTACTATGAGACCTTTGCACCAGTGGCAAAGATGGATTCCATAAGGCTAGTTTTGGCCATTGCCGCATCTAAGCACTGGGAGGTGCATCACATGGATGTAAAGAGTGATTTTATCCATGGAAACCTACAAGAAGAGATATACATGAGGCAGCCTGAAGGCTATACATCAGATCCTTCGTTGGTTCGTAAGTCGCATAAATATTTATATGGCTTGAAACATACCCTAAGATCTTGGTATGCCAAAATGGATGCCTTTTTGCTCTCACAGAACTTTGACAAATACAAATCTAATACAAATGTATACTTGCAGCAATATGAAGATAATTTTCTGATCATAGTATTGTATGTAGATGATATTTTGATAATATTGTAATTTGACTGCCATTTAGATCTTCAAGCAGATAGTTTTAATAATGTTTGCAGTAAATGGAGAATGAAGATACAAACTGAACAAAACAAACCACATAGGAAATGGACAAGTATTGCTCAGGAATTCACTGTATCATTCACAATAATAATATCCGGTGTTACAATAGTTTACATAGGAAAGATTTCAAATGCATGGGGTATGGATTCAAATTTACCAAGTGGATATGACTGTAGCTAATTGAATCTCTAACTCATGGTCTCTCAATCAATATTGGAGTCCAACATATCAACTCCTAGATGTCCAAAAACTCAAACAAATAGTGACAACTAGTTAACTCAGTGCAACTGAGTGTGTTAGGTGGGAAAAGGCGCCTACTCCACATGCATCCATGCATTATCCATGAAAGGCATGCGCTAGGTAACTGTTTGAGAACTAAGTGAAATTAACTGAGAGCTAACTAAGACTAGTTAGTACTAACTCCAACTAACTGAAGTAGGTTGGTGCCAGGACTCGTAGTGGCTCCTAAAATGTAGGGATTGGTCTAGGAGGCGCCTAAACTAATACATGCACATGTAGTAAGTGGAATTTAACCTTTAGCAGTGTTCCCCACACTCCAATGACTAGTACATGTGGCCCCATTAGGCCAAGTGGACCCAATTGTACAAGTGGACCTAATTAATTAATTAAGGTTCCTAAGTTAGGAAAAATTAATCTAATAGACAGTATGGTCAAGGGAGGATTAATAATCCTAATACCCCCCTTGAATCCTAACTTGGAAAACTATGGGCCCTGGTAAAAATACCATAGGTCACCCAAATACAATCTAAAAGAAAGTAAAAAATGCTACTTAATACAACTGAGGAAACATGGAAAAACCTCATGGGAACACCCCCCCCCCCTCTCAAAAAATAAGAAGAAATACAAATTTTGAAAAAACTTGTGAAAATATTTGCTACTACTATGCAGAAGCAGTATCTTGGTTCTTCTATGCAGGTGAACCTATGAATCCAAACAACATGCTTATGTGTGGAGGAATCTTCCTCTTTAGAAGAAGAACAATGTACCCAACTAAATCAGAAATATAAACAACTGCACAGTGAAAACTGGACCCATGTAGAGCAGCTAAAATCCACTGAAGAGAGGGTAAAATTTCCTGAGAATCCAAACCATGTGAGGAACACCCAAGAACCTAATATATGTCAGCCTTGAACAACAAACCATGAGTGGTAAAATCAGTTCCAAGTGTTATGAGCAAGTGTCAAAGTGGATGCAAAATGTCTCCCTCTTGACTAGTTATGTGAGAAGATGAGCATGTGACCAAAGGTATAGAAGCCCTGGGACTGTGGAGAGAAAATTCTTGAGCTCCATAATCTGATATAGATTCAGAAATATCCAATATTTCAAAAAATATGATATCAACAAATTCATAAGAAAGAACTAACATCGAATTCTCAACAACAAAATTGAAAGAGACTTGCAATGCTTGATTTGTCACACCAAAATTGGTGAAACCAATTATAAGCAATACTGAAAGCTCTTGAATCTTGAAACCTGAATCACATATTATCATATCAGAAAATAAATCAGATCTAAAACTTTGCTCCACCAAGACGGTAAATACATAATTTTATCCTTCTTCAAAATTTTGATTTTCGATGCATACAAACCTGTAGAAATTTACTGGAAACTCTAGATTAATGAGTGAATGGATCACTCTTATAATATGATATTATTTCTATAATATCAATGGTATTACTTATCTGCACACTAGAAACATTATTATAAATAGAGAAATCAAATTCATCTATCATTTCTGAAACAATCGCCGGTAAACTATGCACAAAATTTAAAAAATTACTGGAGAATTTTTGCAAAGAATGGAAGGAGTGTTTTTCTTCACAAATAGAGTTTCGAATGTATTATTTTGGATCATCCATGTGAGGAGATGAGATATCATAGATCTCATACACTTATGTCACAGGAAGAGGAGTCACTTCATGGAGACTTTCTTCCATTTGAATTGACTGTAGGGAAAAATTTGCTTCTTCTTCATCTTCAACAATTTTCTTTTCTGTAGAAGAGGGGATTAAATCATCATGTTGGATTTTATCTAAATCTCTCTCAACATCTGGGATTTTAGATTCATCTCTCATTTGACTGCTAGGTCCTCCTGATAGAGGGAAAGTGATGAAGGATTCCATGGAAGCAACCATGTGGTTGGATGCTCCAGAATCTATCACATAAGCCTTCAATGGAGAGAGGCTTGCATGCAAGCATATCTCATCTTGTTCAGTCTGCTCTTCATCATATGACATCACTTCTCTTCATGGAATGGCAATATTGTTTTGAACACATATAGCTTTAATCTGGTCGAGGGTCTCCTTCATGCATGAGTCTTATGGATGAAAACCCCTCATATAGTAGGGACACTTTTTCTTTTTCTTCTTAGAGTCGGAGGCCCTTTGGAGAAAATAATTATTCTCTGAGAATAATTATTCTCTCATACAAATATATTCACCAAAAAACTTGGTAAATCAGATAAGCCATCGAAAAAATAGATATTGAAAATAGAATGGATAAGATGATTACGATGGTTGATAACCTGCCTATTAAATAAGGCTTGGGAATTGTGAATGAAAGGCCATGCCCTTTCATCTTACGTAAAATTAGTTATTGTTTACTATTAATTATTTATTTGTTTATGTTTGTTACATTGCCTTCCCCTTAAGGGAATATTTGTCCTTAAAGATGTATTGGCATTAGTGTCTAATTTACTTTAATTTGTCGTCTCGGGATCCTTTCCCTTTTTGAATTTGTGATGTTTGAGGAAATGAGCCAATACGAGTTATGGATTCCCCAGGAGAATTGTCGCATTGTATTTGTTGTGGTCCATCATAGATCTATTTTTATCAGAGCTCTGAGATCATTTTGTGGGACGACTTGTCTCAAATGTTGCTTAGTATGTCAATATTTTCGCATGTACACATAAGTCTTCTGTGAATATTCATTTTGACCCTGTCGTTGGTCAAAATTACGATTATAATTAGGATGTCTGTAAGGTGTAGGTGTTTTTTGTTCTTTTTTTTGGACTGCGGCGAGGACTGTCTTCACATCTTCGACTTGATTTTTGGATGCATTTTCCTAGATTTGTGCTTCTTGGTTCTCTAGTAGATTGTTCTGGTTCTGAATCTTTTTTATTCTTTCATCTTATGATTTATTTTCAATTTCTAACTCCATGATTTGATTTTGTAGTTCTTAATTACGATTATTTAGACACTGGTTTTCTTCTTGCTTTTCCAGTATTTTTCCTTTGAGGTCTTCACCGGAGTGTTCCCTCTTGCTATTGTTTTTCAATCTTTTGATCTTTGTAATCAGTGTTTTGTTATGATTTCATAGTCAAGAAATCTCTTCGATATTGCTTGATAACACCTTGTTGACTTTTGTCAGTTCTAGCTTATGTGTCTTCTTACTGTCGTCATACTGCTGCTGAAGATTTTCTTTTTGTTGTTGATGATGACATAACTGTTTCTTGATTTTTAACTTTTTTCGGACGTGCTCCAATTCAGCATCTTTTTCCATGATGAGCTTGTTTAGATGTTTTATTTCTTCTTCTAAATCATTATCGTTTCCGTATAGTGATTTGCTGTCATTTTTTGATTTTCTGATCTGGTCTTCTAGGTTTTGATTATGAATTTTTAAACATGATATGTCTTTTTCCTGGTCGAATAACATTTTCTTGTTATCTCGTATGGTTCGTTCTAGTTGTTGATTTTGATTCCATAAGCGACGATTCTCATCGTCTTTCCACTCTTTCAACCATTTTTGTGTCTCAACCTCAGCTTGTAGACTTTTATTGATCGCCTTATATTGCTCTAATTCGTCCACTGTTGTTTGTAGCTGTGACTTTATTCTCGAGTATGTAGGTGCCATTGTTTGCGACTATGTCTTTACTTCACTTTTGTCTTCTTTTTGATTTGTTCTCTTTTTTTTTTTAATATCTTTTTTGACTTGTTATATATATATTATAATTTTTTTTAGATACTTTATGTTTTTTATTATCCACTTTTTCTATTTATAATTTAAGACCAACTTGAATTAATCCTTTAATACAATTTTCCTTAAATTTTAAGAACTCCTTTTATAAACTTTAAAACTTGAAGTATTATAATATAATACTTCTTTAATTGCCAAATATTTACTATTTATTATGATAATCCTTTATCATAAAGTGAGGTTCACTTTTTTTTTAATATAGCTCTCTTTTATGACGGTTATAGCTCTCTTTTATAATAGCTCCCAAACTTAACATCTTTGGTTTAATAATTAAAATAAATCCTTCACCGAATGTCATGGTGGATTATTAAAAATCCTTCACCGAATGTCACTATGGTTGTGGACAGTCACGATTGGTCTGAAGCAAACCTCTTGCCTGCGTGACCGCAACTTGAGTCTGCTGCCTTATTTCGGAATCGAACGCTTCAAAATGGTGTCTATTAAATTTTTTTTGTGTTTTGTTTTTGGTACAGGTCGTGGATGGCTATGTGAGGATGGACGCAGAGGTAGGAGAATGGCCGTGAGGATGGACGCGAGGGCGAGGAAGGAGGGTAGGGACGAGGTCATAGCATCGAGGATGGGGGCTGGCTGGAAGATGGGATGGAAGTTCAGGGGTTGGTTGGACAGATGCGTAGAGGGAAAAATGGAGTTGCAGGAGGAGGCTGGAGCAGTGGAGGGATGGAGTGGAGTGCAACGTGGAGGATGGACGATGGATTTCAATTTTTTCTTCTTTTTTTTTAAAAAGAATTTTTATTTATTTATTTTTGAAGAGAAAGAAAAGGTCAAAGATGGGACACAAAGAAACCCTCATTTTCTTAGACAAGGTCTGAATTTGTTGACCACTCGCCAAATCAAGCAACAAGCGCTCTAATACCACATGGCGCGAATAATTATTTGCTCATACAAATATATTCACCAGAAAACTTGGTAAATTAGATAAGCCATCGGGAAAATAGATATTGAAAATAGAATGGATAAGATGATTACAATAGTTGATAACCCTCCTATTAAATAAGGCTTGGGAATTGTGAATGAAAGGTCATGCCCTTTCATCTTACGTAAAATTAGTTATTGTTTACTATTATTTATTTATTTATTTATGTTTGTTACACCCTTTCGGAAGTTTACTGATTCGAATCAGTTGCTTTTGGCTCCTTCTTCTTTGATTTCTCATTTTCTTGTACTTTGGAAGAGTCAGTAACTAAGAAAGCTTGATCTTCGGAGGTCTTGGTGACTCCTATTTGGATCAACTTGTCTTGCTCCTTGATTAAGGACTCAGAAAAAGAATCTAATGAAGGAATTTTCCAATCAAGAAATCTTTCCCACTTGGAATGAAATATGAAAACAAACACAGAATACTCAGGGCCTAGTTTGCTGAGTATGGAAATGAGATTCTGCTCATCCTTCCGCTCTATTCCGCACTGTCTACATTGAAGTAATAGAGACTTGAATTTAGTAAATAATTGTTCAATAGTCTCGAAACTACTAGGATGTAAAGATACCAACTCGGTCTCCAAAATGTATCCCCGAAGGTTATCTTGTTTGTTAAACAAGATACCAAGCTTCTCTTGGGCTTCTATGGGAGTCCTCAATCCTTCTAGGTGGAAAGGGAGATCTCTGGATATATAAGTACATAAGTACCTAATGTTTCATCACAACGGTTCAGAAACTTGTTTTGCTCAACTGGCTGATGAGGCTCAACCTCCCATCCATGTATGATCCTGTTGTAGCCATGCTTGCGCAAGGTCAGTTGCATATCAACCTTCCAATCAAGATAATTGGAATTTGTGAGGATCTGTGGTTTAGGAGTATGTGAACTCATAATTACTCAGGATGAAAGTAGTGCAAAACTTTAGACAAGCTACGTAGCACCTGTCAATTTCACTGCAATAACACACTAAAACATAGGAACTATTAGAATCATTCTTTTCCACCTGGCATGAACATGTTTTCAGGGTCCGTCACACCCTCTATGCTGCTTTGAATAAATCAAGAGCTAGCGAATCATCATAGGGGAATTCTGTGGAAACTCAGCTGCTTTTGATGTTTGATGGGGAGAAACAAGCATGAAACCTGCCCGAGAAGGCTCTGATACCATATTATAATTTGAATTCCATTTAGATCTTCAAGTAGATAGTTCTAATAATGTTTGCAGTAAATGGAGAATGAAGATACAAACTGAACAAAAAAAACCACACAGGAAACGGACAAGTATTGCTCAGGAATTTACAGCATCATTCACAATAATAATATCCGGTGTTACATAGTTTACACAGGAAAGATTTCGACTGAATAGGATATGAATTTGAATTTCCCAAGTGGATATGACTATATCTAACTAAATATCTAACTCATGGTTTCTCAATCAATATCGAAGTCCAACAGATTAACTCCTAGATGTCCAACAACTCAAAGAAACAGTGATAGCTAGTTAAATCAGTGCAACTCAGTGTGTTAGGTGGACAAAGGCACCTACTCCACATGCATCCATGCATTATCCATGCAAGACATGCACTAACCAACTATTTGAGAACTAACTAAAAGTAACTAAGGGCTAACTGAGACTAACTAGTACTAACTCCAACTAACTGAAGTAGGTTGGTGTGCCGAGACTCCCAGTGGCTCCTAAAATGTAGGGATTGGTCTAGGAGGCACCCAAACTGATGCATGCACATGTGGTAAGTGGAAGTTAACCTCTAGCAGTGTTCCCCACACTCTAGTGACTGGTACATGTGGCCCCATTAGGCCAAGTGGACCCAATTAATTAAGGTTCCTAAGTTAGGAAAAATTAATCTAATATACAGTGTGGTCAAGGGAGGATTAATAATCCTAACAGATAACAGGAGGCACACTTTCTTTGATTGCCTTTATAAAAACTACTCTTTATGATGCTTTTGAAATGAGTGATCTAGGCCTACTGAGACAGTTTCTTGGGCTAGAAATCACTCAAGACTATGATGGGATAATAGTGACTCAATAAAAATATGTTTCAGACCTGTTAATTATGTTTAACATGGATTATTGTAAGGCTGCACCATTTCCTTTCCTCTCATGAATCAGTCTTGAAGCGGGAAAATCAACTCTACCAATGGATTCCATTATTCACTACTAGTTGATCAGAATTCTGCTATACTTGACACATTCAAGGCATGACATTTGTTATTCTATGAATGTTGTATCAAGGTATATGCAGCAGACTCATGAGATTCATTGGAGGGAAGTCAAGAGGATTCTGCAGTACGTGCAGGGTACTAGATCCTACGACATTCACTATGCTGTAGATTCTAAGCTAGATTTGGTCGATCTTACATATTCGAATTGGGAGAGAGATAGCATAGATAGGAAGTCCACTTACAACTATGTGTTTATGTTTGGTGGTGGTCCTATTTGCTGGTCCAAAAAAAAGCAAGCTTCCATTTCCCTTTCTTCAGCAGAGGCAGAATACAGGAGAGCAGTCAATGCTTGCATCCAAGCAGTTTGGATGCAAGGTATTTTGTCTAAGTTTGGGATTGGTAGTGCTTCATCCAATGTCATTTTTTGTGACAACCAAATTACTATCAAAATATCAACAGATACGGTTCAACGGAAAAGAACCAAACACATTGATATCCACATGCACTACATTAGGGAGTTGGTGCATGATAGGAAAATTATTGAGCAGATTGCAGATATTTTCAGTAAGAACTTTACTGAGAAAAAGTTAACTTACCTCCGTCCACTGTTGCGGGTGAGCTCATTAGTGTGAAAGGAAGTTAATTCTTTAGTGTTCAGTTTGAGGGGGGGGGGGGGGGGGGGGGGGGGTTGTTCCCACTAGGTTTTCCTCCTCTCCTCACTTTAGAGTTTTTTGAGCATTTTAGAGTTACTTTATTATAAAGGGTGACCTATGGCCTTTGTTATCGAGGCCCTATTTTTTTACTTCTCCACGTGAGTATAGCTTAAGGGGGGGTGTTGGAGTCATTATCCAAACCACATGTGTTTATTAGTCCTAATTGGCCTATTTTACCACTTATTCTAAGTTATTGGCTCGATTATGTGACTCCATCATCACCTGGATCATCTTCCTTCAATTAGGGAGGCTAACTGTGTCTTCTCCTTCAATTGGGAAGACTAATTGAGCTTCCTCCTTCAATCAAGGAGCAAATCTGGGTTGATCTGCATGACCTAAGAGCCCCAAATCAGTTAACTGATGGTTATTGCTCCTACTTTCAGTTAATCTATAGCTGTAAAGGTGCCTCCATCACTATTTTATCTATTTTTGGAAATTTCCACTTAACTGGAGTGATCTAAGGCTCTTCCAACAACTTCTAGTGACTCATTTCAATTCAATTTACTTCATCAAAGCCAACTGGAGTCAGATATGCGGCCCCACCTACTGATTGACATGCAGTTGAGTTCTATTCAGTTAGACTCAGTCATAACTACCTCCGATTCAGTTAGAGTCAATTATTGATTGTGATTAGTGGTTAACTCATGTGTTTAGTGTGGTTAACTAACAACTAAGCCACTCTCAAGTGTGCAATTTGAAAGACCTATTGGGAATTCAAATTGTCTTGCTATTCATGCAAGTGTATGACATTGTATCACTACTTTTGATTGATTATTGACAATATACAGCTGCAGCCTCTAATTGCAGCATTGTTAAGCCATTTTTGTGTGTAAATTGATCTTGAATCTTCCGTAAGATTGTTCCTTGGTCCTCAAATTACTGTGACTCAATTTTCATAAAATCACCAAGTCCTAGGAAAAATACTATAAAATAGTATGTATATCGAATAAGGAGGTTGATGATGGATGGTGAAATAATATATTGATGCAAAGAGATCGCATTGATAATAATTTTTCCTTGTGGCTCAACAAACAGGCTCGAGGTAACCTTGTCGCCACTCTTGCTTGGCCCTTCCGCCAATTCTTTCATCCACATACATTTTCAAAGGTAGTAAGATATCCTTTAATTTCACTTTCCAAAACTATAAACAAATGTAAACTTAAACCCTACACGAAAGTTACCTTTGAATGAGAGCTTGGGCCGTAATGGCAAGGCTAGGCTCTTCCCAAACCTTTGGGTGAGATTTCGTAGCATCCTGACCTCACCTTCCAAAACAAAGTTGAATGTAAATATATTTCGTTAAATTGTAAAAGAAATGAATATTAGTAAACGAAAATAGCAGAGAAATACAAAGCTTCACTAAACGCTTAGAGGGGAAAGGATTTTCTCCTACTAAACTTGTCATATTTCTCTTCCCTACACATTTCAAACTATAGAGTTAGTTCTTGTTGGAACTTGCTAAATATTATATCGAATTAAAGAGTGAAAGTCTGCAAACTAATACAATTCACACATGTTAAACCCTTTGCGGGTTTGAGAGTTCCTCTTCCAAAAATTGAAGTAAGCACACCGAGGCTCCACTGATAAATCATTAGAATGAAAAGCTGGAGCTCACAGGGTCGAATCTCTTGGAGGTTTCCATAAACCAAATGGAAGGCAAGAGGTCACCATCCACCTTAAAATACTAGTAAACACCATTAAAAATCCTAAAAACACAACACATACTGTCAATTAACCAAGTAAACAATGGAAGACATGCCAGTATGATCAATGAGGTCATTACATGCACCATTGTGTAGTAAAAAGTTTCGTAGTGAAACCTCCATCAACCACCACTAGAAAACCAAGAAAAAACCCTTACGAGCAAGTTAATGTGATATTAAAACCCTACAAAGATTGCTCCAACATAAAATATTTGTCATGGAACAAGTGGAGGGCTAGGATCTCCTCGTTTAATGAAAATCATGTGAACAACCAATCTCTTAACTCTTCCTGGATGCAATGTCAACTCATATCCTAGGATTAGGACATTTTTTAAACTTCATTAAAAACCTCCTCCTCGCAATCTGGCCACCACTTTGTGGATCTCTAGGCCATAAGCCTAAACTATGCCTTAAAATTTAAACTATAAGTCACCTTGTAATATAATTTCCCCATCCCATGTAAATCCCATAAGGTTGCACCCCACCATTACCTTATGAAATATGGTTAAAACTTAGGTATAAAACACATAAGCATATCTCTAAGCAAGTATATCTTGGGACTAAACGTCCAAAGTATAGGATTTTAAATCCTAGGTCAAACAAAAACAAAAACTCTTTTTTGACTTTTAAACCATAACATATCACCTTGGAGAGGGTTATAAATCGGTTTTCTTCGTAGTTAGAGTCCAAAAAGACGTATGACCAACCCTGTCACTAGTACATTTACGAAGACCGATTAAACTATACATCAAATAAGTAAAAAAAGGATTTTATGTCTAAGAAAGACATGTTGCAACAAATGAGTATTTAAATTATAAATAGCATTTTTTTATGGTAAAAAGTATGGGTTCGTGACATAATGGTATCATCGAACAGTTACAACACTTAGCCTAAAAAGACCAACACTCAAACTGATAATAAAACAGAAAACTAATTTTATTGTTATGGTTTGACTCTCTTTGCAAAAAGGAAGAGAATAATAACATGGTTTTTGCAGGAATCATGGCATATATGGGAATGTCCGCTGAAAAAGAATCACATCCTAAAAATCTATAAAACAATGAAGAATGTAATATTAGAGATAATGAAATATGAGTGAATTTGAATGAAAGTAGGAACGATAAACCATATAAACTCTTACAAAAAGTGAAATGTTTAAAGGAAGAATTGAAACAAGTTAAGGAAGATAATGAACGCATTTTAAAAGCATGGGAAGAATTAAACAATGTTCTGCTAACTAAATTGCATAGTAATAAAGAGGAAAAGGATAAAGGATCCGAATTAAATATGGCAAGAAGTTCACTTTATAAACATAAGGTAAGAAAAATAGAATTTTCTAATCACGAGACTGAATCTTCAAATGAAGAATCAACTAAACATAGTAATGAAAAATATAAAGATTCTAGTGAAAGTAGTGATACTAATCAACAGAAAAAGAAATACAAACCATATGAAGAGATTATCGATAAGTTTAAAAAAATAAAACCTCCTATGTTCAATAGAGAAATCTAAAAGGGAGAATAAGTTGAAGCTTGGCTATCTAGGATGGACAAGTACTTCCATATTTATAATTATTCTGACGAACTAAAAGAGAACACGGAAATTTATAATTTGTCAAGAAAGGCTGGTATCTGGTAGCACGATATAAAAAAAGAAAAAGAATTAAAGAACATTATGTAACTTGGAAAATTTTTAAGAAATATTTTAAAAGAAAATTTATCAGAACAATATTATGAAGAGAAAGCTAAATAATTCTATGAATTACGATTAGGTGCAATGACTATGAAGGAACTTTGTAGCAAATTTGTAAGTTTATTACGTTATGTACCTTACATTATTGATGAATAACAAAAAATTCAATGTTTTCTTAGTTGTTTAACTCTTATGTTTAAAGAAAGAATCGAATATGATAATCCGAAAACTCTGGAAGAGGCCATGAGAAAATATTTTTTTGCTATGATAAAAAAAAACGAGAGAAGATACTTAATTGGAAAAATAAAAGATGTGAAAATTTTGAACCGAAAAAGAAATGTACTAAATTTTATAAGAACTCTGGGAATAATTATTGGGGATACCAAGGGAATAATTTTAAAAATTATAAACAATAGAATCCTACAACAATAAAAGAAAGGGAACTACCCACTTCTTTTAATAAAAATACCGCATAAAGGGAAACATTAAAATGTTGGGAATGTGTTGAACTACATTAATTTAAAGATTGTCCTGTACGAATAAAAAGTCTTAATAATTCCCATACAATTCAAGAAGCTACTATAGTGGAAGATATATCAAGGAGCATGACTAGAATCAATGCAACATTGGAGAACACGAAAGTAGATCATCAAACATCTATGGTCAAAATCGAAGGCACGTTAAAAGATAAACCCATTTCTATATTGATTGGTCCAGGTGCATGTTTAAGTTATGTATATAGAGTTATACAAGTTAAAGAAAGATAAATTTGAAAATTCTTAGTTAGTTCAACTTGCTACAGGCACAAAGCGAAAAGTCACTAGCTTCGTGAAAAAGTGTGATTTTATTATAAAAACACATGCTGATTTAAATATTTTACCTCTAGGATCATATAATTTATTGATACGAATGGATTGGCTAGAGAAACATAGACGATTATTTTAAACTGTTATGATAAAACATTCTCATGTTTGGATGATAAAGGTAATACCATTGTTGTAAAAGGGATTCCCAGGAAAGTTACCATAGGAGAAATATCATCCTTACAAATGAAAAAGGTTTGTTCATAAAGGATGCAAATTTTTTGCAGTTTACATAATTGATGAAAAAGAGAAAGATAATCAACTTAATGTAGAAGATATATCAATTTTAAAAGACTTTAAAGATATATTTCCGGAAGATATTCATGGACTACCTCCAAAAAGAGATACAGATTTTATAATTGATTCGGTACCAAGGGAAGTATCAGCATCAAAATATTCTTATCGAATGAATATAGTAGATCGTAATGAATTAAAATCACAAATACGAGAATTAATTGATAAAAAATACATTCGATCTAGTGTTTCCCCTTAGTTGTTTGTTAAGAAGAAAGACGACACTTTATGGTTGTGTATAGATTATAGACAACTAAATAAAATGACAATTAAAAATCGATATCCTCTGCCTCGTGTTGACGATCTATTTGATTAGTTTCGAGGGGAACCAATGTTTTCAAAAATAGACTCGAGATACAGATACCATCAAGTACGAATGATGGACAATGATATCTTTAAAACTACTTTTAGAACCAGATATGATCATTATGATTTTGTCGTAATGCTCTTTGGGTTAAAAAATGGCCCAACAACTTTTATTTGTTTAATGAGCAGTATATTAAGTAAATACTTAGATAAATTCGTAGTCCTCTTTATCGACGAAATATTAATGTATTTTAAGAATAGACAAGAGTACGAATAATACTTAAAAATAATCCTACAAGTGTTAAGGGAACAACAATTATTTTCCAAGTTTAGAAAATGTGACTATTTCCAATACATAATTCAGTATATAGGATATGTGGTGTCTAAGGATGGGATATCAATAGATCCCAATAAAATTAAAGCTATAGCTGAATGGCATGTTCCAAAGAACGTAACTGATATAAGATCATTTATGGGGATTACTGCCTACTACCGTGAATTCATTGAAGGATTTTATAAGATAGCATACTATATAACTTCATTACAAAAGAAAGATAAGAAATTTGATTGGAACGAAAAATGTGAAGAGAGTTTTAATAAATTAAAACACTTATTAACAATGACTACTATTATAAAAATTGTTGATCCATTTAAATATTTTATTGTATGTACGAACACATGCAAAGAAGGTCTAGGTGGAGTATCGATTTAGGAAAATTATGTCATAGCCTATGAGTCTAGGAAGCTAAAGGAACATGAGAAGAATTATGCTACTCATGACCTAGAATTAGCTGTTATCATTCATGCACTTAAAAGTTGGTGACACTATCTCATCGAAAGAAGATTTTTATTAATGTCTTATAATATAAGTTTAAAATACTTATTCGATCAACAAAATATTAGTGATAGACAAGATAGGTGGTTATCATTTTTAAGAGAATATGATTTTGAGATGAAACATATAAAAGGAAAAGAGAATAAGTTGGTGGATGATCTAAGTTGTCATATCTTAGTCACATCGAATTAATTGACTTTGTAGATTAGTCAATCCATCGACTCACTCAACCCCGCAGACTCAGTCGACCCACACAATCTTCTACAATATTCATTCATCATAAATTTCCTGCGGCACTTGATGCTTCCAACACATGTTAGATGACATCTTGAAGAGTCAGAAGGAATCAAGAAGATGTCATCAACGTGGTAATGATGTCTCTTCTTCTTCTTCTAAACAATAGATGGGAAGATGAGGATTGGTCTCCTCAATCAAATTGCAATTCCTTTTTTGTACCTAGAACGCTATGGGTAGGAACCCAAGCATCCCTCGTATTTGTGTAATATGCATGTAAGTCTAAATATGAAGGGTTCCTCATTCTTGATTGCACTAAGAAAGGTCCTAAAAGAGAATGCTCGATTGGCTCCTCACCATTCCTTAATTAAACCTCCATTCATGTAAATGAGTATTTCGACTTAGTACACCTTAATACAAAGTTGGCTTACAGACTTAAGAGACCAACATCCCACATACAATTGCTCAATAAAGTTGTAGTTTTCACCCTTGGGGTTTCTCCATTATCATTTCCAAACGTGTATTTTCATTTGTTTGATTTTATCTATTACTTTCAGTTGTTTATGTTTGGTAATCATCTACATTAGGTTTCTTATTTAGTCCATCATTGTTCGCTACCTCCATAAAAGAGCTTGACTCATTTTGTCGACTTTGTTGTTTTATCTATTGCTTTGAGTTGTTTATGTTTAGTAATCATCTACGTTGGTTTTCTTATTTAGTCTAACATTGTTTGCTTCCACCATAATAGAGCTTGACTCATTCAATTAACTCGTGGAGTCCAATCTAATGTTTTGTAATGAGTGCCTTGTAAGTAAAGAATCACCTTCAAAACTTTGTATGTGATAGATGAAAAAATATTTTACTTAAATTAGACAAACACAAGCAAAGCAACATCCTTATTGGATTTTTAATATGTTCTTACTTTTATTTTTAATTGTTAATGGATTTCTAATGTGTGTTTGTACAACAAGATGAATATAATCATTATCTACTTAATTTTCCATTATTAAAAAAGTAAATCTCTAATTTATCTTTATTTTAATTATTTTTAACAACTTATTCAATATTATGAATTTTTTTAACAACTTTGAATAAGTTGGAAAATACAATTACTTATAACATTGCAAGAGTAGAATTACATTTGAAGTTTTAGAATTGTTAAATAAAAATATATAGAATTGTTGTAAGAATTTTATTTTTTTTAAATAAAAAAGGAAATATTTCAAATTTAAATTAAAAACATAAAGCAGTAGCACTATTGTGTATTCCTAATTTTATTTTTATTAGATACTACTAACTTTAGTTCCTCTTATTTAAAAAAATATATATATATTTTTATTTAAAAAAACATAAAACCCTCGTATTATTCTCTCTTTCGAAAACAATACTTTAAAGTAGGTTCTTGTTTAAAAAATAATAATTAATAATTTTAAAAGCAGGTTCGTATGAATTTTAACTATCTAGAATGCTATATGCCACTCTTGAACGGACATATAAATAGCGTAATGTTCTTCAAAGGATTACTAATTTATAAAGAATGAGAAAATAATAATTAATAATTTTAAAAGTAGAATTTTATGAGCTTTTAACTTTGAAGAATGCTAGATGCCATTCATTTAAATAGTATAATGTTTTTTTTAAGGATTATTTATTTATTTTTTTTCAGAAGAAAAAATACGAGTCTTTGTTATTCAAATAGAATCAAAAGACATATTTTACATGAGTCATCTATGTGATTGATAATACTGTTTCATAACAGCATTGCATCATAGAGATATGAAATACAAAACATGATCAACAAATAAAGTCTGATCATTGCAGACTTTCTTCATCATCCCTGAATGAAATCAGATCAGAATATACTATAATCCAATGAGAATATCAAGAGTGATCGACAAATACATACTATCATGAGCAAAACAAGTTGGCAAGGATGTCTCAATGCAAATCATGAAGAAGAACATCACTGCAGAAATCATAAAGAGCTGAAAAAAGTATCAGCTGAACTAAAATAGAGCAAAATGTCATTTATGGATGACTAAGCCATCCAGAAATTCAGTATAATAGCCATGACCCATATCCAAAATTATGGCCTCCTTTGAGAGACCATCTGCCAACGAGTTATGCTCACGATAAATGTGTTTGAAGATCACTTGAGGGGCAGTAAGAAGCATATTTTTGATATCTCTACTCCAGTGCATCAGATCTGGAACATCAAGTGCAGATAATCTATTGAGCCAAGATATTATGACCAAAGAATCACCATAGATCAATTTGATGGGTAATCCCATCAGCAAACTAACTCTAAGAGTAGCCCAAAGAGCCAGCAGTTCTGCTCTCGTGTTGGTCCTTCGACCACATCCCAAAGAAAAGCTGAAGTAATGAGATTCATTTAGGAAAATCAAGAAACCAACACCTCCTATATTTCTGGCAGATGCTCCATCAAAAAAATGACAAGGGAAGAGAAAATCAGGCTTAGTGCCAATAACCTGAACCTTTTGAGCTTTTAAAGGAGCAGGATATGTAATAAGGAGAAGATCAATCCTGGAGATGAGGGCATGGGAGACAGGTTGCTTTTCCTCAAAAAGACACTAGTTTCGAAGGAGCCAGATGCCCCAGAAAAGAAAAAGAGGTAGAAATACGAAGGAAGCTGATCGAAGAGGTGAGTTAAACCACTGAACCACGAGGGAAGAGACAGAACAGTCCTTAGGAAGGGGAAACCCAAACTTGGCCGTGTAATGAGCAAATATACCAACGCTGAAAGGACAGGACAGAAAGAGATGTGGGATATCCTCGTAACTCTTTTTACATAGAAAACATCTACTCGGCCCCTGAAAACCTTTATGTTGCAGATGATCCCAAGTTAATATACGATCACGCGCTAAGAGCCAAATAAAACAAGTAATTTTCAAGGGAATGCGAAGGGCCCAAAGGAAATTCAGAGCATGATCCTGTTGTTCACATCCTTTTGCATAAAGAATACAATCATATCCAACTGAAGCTGTTAAAGACCCGACATAATTGTTAAAAGACCAAAGCAGAGTATCTTGCCGATCGATAAGACGAATTCTACCAAATTCCAGACCTCTTATGTAATTTTCCCATAAAGATTTCCATTCACCTGTCAAATCTAGCTTCTCTGCCGTAAACCAAAAGCCAGAATCTGAGGAGGTATAATTCCAAGCATCCGCCAGGGAGCAAATTCCATAATCCTCTAAATATTCTCTTAGCATTCCTAGAAGAATGAAGGAAGAGCCCAAACCCACAATTGGGTCCGCTCCAATACGAATCAAGGTACCATCTCCTGCATGCCAAATGAGTCCTTTCCCAATCCACGGAAGGGCTTCCAGAAAGCCTCTCCAAATAATCGAGGCGTTCCAGTTTTTGAAATTTTTTCCCCTCAGCCAGGTAGATAAAGGCCTGTTTTTTATATATTTAGTCGAGATGAGGACATTCCAAATGCCACTACTATTTATGGCTAGCCAAAAACATTTCATTCTAAGAGAAAGACTAAAGCTGGGAAAATGTTTTATCCCCCATCCACCAAGGGAGGTCGGACGAGCCAAAAGCTGCCAGTCAGCTAGATGGAACTTTTTATATTTTGAAGTAGTGTCCCAAAGGAAAGAGAAAATAAGTTTTCTGAGCTTGTCCAAGATGGTTGCAGGAATGGGAACAAGGGACAACCAGAAAATGGGAATACCTGAAAGAACAGATCTGATGAGAACCAGGCGCCCGCCTAAAGATAGAAACCTGTTTGTCCAGTGAGAAATCCTTTTCTCAAATTTATTAACCATCCAATGCCAATCTTTAATCAGATATCCTGATGGCTTGAGGAAATATCCAAGATAAACAAACCCTTTATTAATATAATCAAAATTATATGGTAAAATGCCAGAAATTCTTCGAAGCAGAGCCTCATCTAGATCATTGTGAAGAAAACATGATTTATTTGAATTGATACACATGCCTGAAGCTTCACAAAAAGTATTAAGAATTTCCTTAAAATCCAACCAATCATCATATGTACCCATGCCAAATAAAAACACATCATCTACAAAAAGTAAATGAGTGAGAAAGAGCTGAGGCGAAATCTTGATACCCTTTAACTTTCCATTCCTTCTGGCTTCTGCAATCAAGAGGCTGAGGCCTTCAATGACCAAAATGAACAACAAAGGGGATAAAGGACAACCCTGTCTAATACCACGAGTGGCAGGGAAGAAGGTAGAAGGAGAGCCATTGACTAGGACAGCAAAATTTGCTGAAGATATACAGCCCATAATCCAATTAACCCCAACAAGAGGAACCCCGATCTAGATGAGAATAAGACGGACAAAAGTCTAGTTTACTCTATCAAAGGCTTTCGATAAGTCCAATTTGAGGATGAAAGCAGAACTTTTACGAACTTTTATAGTATGAAGGGCCTCCTGAGCTATGGCAATGGGTTCAAGGATTTGTCGATTATTTAGAAAGCCAAACTACTAATAAGAAATGGAGGAATCAAGGAAGGGCTTGAGTCTTAAGGCCGCGATTTTCGAGATAAGTTTGTAACAGAGATTACAAAGAGAAATAGGACGGAAATCCGCAAAAGTAACTGGAAGATCCAATTTGGGAATCAAGGCTAGAAAGGTGGAATTAATAGCAGGGGCTACTCTACCTAAGACTCTTGAGGATTCTACTAGTTTAATAAGAAGGGGACCCAGGAGATCGAGAAAGGTCAAATAGAATTCCACAGGCCATCCATCGGGGCCTGGAGCCTTATCCTTTTTAAAAGTTTTAAGTGCCTTTTCAACCTCCAAAATAGTTACCGTCCTGGTAAAAGACTCTGCCTCAGACTCATTGATAAAGGAGGGGAAGAGGCGAAGAATTTTAAGTTGAGCAGCAAGATTGGCCCGATTACCATCCTCAAAGATTTTTCTGAAGTAACTAGTCCCAAGGGCTTTAATACTGAGATCATCAGATACCCAAGAACCCCTCTCATCCTTTAAACTCCATATCGCATTATGATTTTTCCAAGCCGAGGCTACAGTGTGAAAATACTTAGTGTTTGCATCACCTTTAGAGGCCCAAGTGACTCTACTTTGGAGTTTTGCAGAATATAATTCATGATCCAATAATTTCTGAAGATCATTCTTGAGAGAGATTAGTTTCTCATGCTGATCTTCCTTTAGAATAGCCGAAGGAGAGGAAGATAGAAGAGTATTTATCTCCTCCTCCAGAATAGCAGACTTGTCCTTCATTCTCCGAGATTCTTCTTTAGTCCAGGATTTAACCTTCTCTTTTAGGATACGAAGTTTGAAGGCAAGTTCAAACATAGGATCCAAACTATGATCAGCATGAATAAGAGGCCATTCATTTCGAACCATATTGATAAATTCCACATTATCTAACCATGACTGATTAAAATTGAAAGGATAAGCACAATTTCTCTGTTGTTCAACCCACTCAAATAAGATCGGGAAGTGGTCAGATATCCCGCTCCTATGAGTCCAAGTCCGATACTTAGGTAGAGTGCTAACAAGTTGTTCTGATAACAGAAAATGATCCAATCTTTTTGAGATGCCTTCTTCCCCCCTCCTACCATTCCTCCAGGTAGGACCTGCACAGGAGGGAGCTACATCGACCAAGTGGTGCTCTGAGAAAAGATTGGTGAAGAAAGAACCCAAAGGATCCAAATGAGCTCTGTGCCCCCAAATTTCAGAAGCATTTAGGGTAAGGTTTAAATCCCCTGCCAGGACAAGAATTGGTAGAGATAGAAGTCCTCCAATTACCACTGAGTTCCAAAATAAATCCCTATTTAGGTAGGGACTGTAACAATTTAGAAGCGAGAGTTCTAGAGAAGAACCTTGAATCAAAGCTTTTAGCAAGATAACGACCGAAGTATGATAAGCTTTACACTTAAGGACTTTAGGATTCCAACCAAAAAGAATGCCTCCAGAAAGACCACTAGAATTAGAGCACAAAACTCCCAACCTGGACAGAGCTTGGAAAAAGCAAATAATGTTGGATAGGTACTAGTCATAGTCTCTTGGAGGAAAACAACATCCGGAGAGAGTACAAAGATCAGGTGACGAAGAATTTTTTGCTTAGCTAAGCCTCCCAAGCCTCTAACATTTAGGGAGAGGAAATGCATTAAGAACCATGAAAAAGAGGGGTCGAAGCTCTAAGGACCCTTGGTGGAGGAGAGGTAGATAGGCGCTCTGCTTCTTTAATTTTGGTGGATACACTACTACATTTTGACCAAAAATCCGACGGCCGTCATGTCGGATTTTCGACACTTCCCTGTCGCATGTACGACACTCGGGTTTTTTTTGAAGCGTCGGAAACTTGTCGTCGGTTAGGCGACACTTAAGTAACCGTCGCTTAAGCGACACTTAAGTAACCGTCGCTTGAATTTAAATAGTCGGTTGTCCGACACTTATTAAGCGACAATGAAGACTTTTTTTAAAAACTTAAAAACTTATCAACTGTCGGATAAGCGACGGAGAGAAAGGGAAACTGTCGGATAAGCGACGGATAAGAAGCATAATTGTCGGATCAGCGACATAAACAATTGTCGCTTAAGCGACAGCACTAAGGGGAACTGTCGGATAAGCGACGGA
>LPNX010023577.1:282627-301019 GCA_001517045.1 Pseudotsuga menziesii | reverse complement strand
TCTGCCTTCTTTTCACTGCATTTGCATTCAGTGAGCTCCTTCTCAGGCCGATCATGCCTCTTTGCAACAAGGAATTTGTGAGGTTGAGACTTGAAATTGACTGAGCCCCAATCTGGGTAGTTAGCAGCACATCTCCTAGACTTGCATGAATGAATTCCAGAAGCAATAGACAACGAGGGTACTTCTGAAAGATTAGATTTCAAAGACCCACCAGAGTTTTTCACATGCCCATTAGAGATTTTCACACTAAAATTGGGGTCACGGTTTTCTGCAGCAATGGCAGCAGAAGGAGAATTGAGCCCATTGTTCAAATCCTCTTCCTGAGACTTTTTCTTCCTATTACGAGGACTCTTGAAACGAGGACTGCCGGGGCTGCCCTTCTGCATACTCAATGGGGATTGCAGTCCCTTCATTGCAGGGGAGCCTGAGAAGCTCATTTTCTGCTCGAACGCTCTTCTCTGTCAATGGCTTACAAAATGAATTCTCCACTAATGTATTGTATTGATTGATGACCTTGGCTTACGCGCCGTCAATTAAGCGATGGCTATGAAAATATTCATCGCTTAACCGACGTGTGTGGCCACATTTACAAAAAAAAAATCTCTTTGTGATCTAATGTATTGTATTGATTGATGACCTTGTCTTACGTGCTGTCGATTAAGCGACGGCTATGAAAATATCCGTCGCTTAACCGACGTGTGTGGCCACATTTACAAAAAAAAATATATCTTTGTGATTTTTGGTAGGTTTAAAAGAAAAAATCCACACACCGTCGGAAGTAACCGTCGGATTTTGGATCGAAATGTAGTAGTGATAGAGGGGTATAAGGAGCCGGGACAGCATCAAAAGGAGGTTTCATTTTTTTCTTTCTCCTTATTGTCACATTCTCAAATCTAATGGAGTCGAGCGGTAGAACTGAGGGGGAAAAGGGAGTTTTATCAGAGAAGATACTCAAAGATTTTTGTAGAGTTAGATCAAAAAAGGATGGAGTAGTTGAGGGGCTTGAAGGAGACTGAGGATTAGGACCAGTAGTGACAAGAGGGGGAAAATCTTCATTAGTAAAGAGAGGAGGGGGATCATATCGATCCGATGGATGTAAATAAGAGGGTGAGTGTGAATCTGGTAAAACTGTGTTGGGAATAGGATCCCTTGGATTCACAGGCTGAAGAGGTAGGGAAGAATGCAAAGAGGGGTTTATCTCCTGAGGAGGAGAGACTGATAAAGGAGCAGCATTGTCAGCAGTTGAAAAATTAGTAACCGGAGGAGGAGTAGTCAAAGCCTTAAGGGGTTCGACAGATTTATTTGCTTTTCTGCTTTCCAGAACTGAATCCACTATTGCTAAATCAAGGTCTGATAAATCCCCAAACATAGACCAAGAATTTTTAAGGATGCCAATAGAAGGGTCTGGAGTGGCCAAGTCAGTACATACCTGATTTTTCCTACTGATAGGAGAGGAGCTAGTTGGAGATGAATGAGAAGGAGGAGATTCCATAGAGACAGAACCCTTTCGGAAAGAAGAACATGCACGTCTCAAATGCCCAGTATGCCTATAGAAACTGCAACGGAATGGAATACCTTGATAGTCGAGACGCTGGATAAAAAACCTTTCATTACAGAGGACCTCTATTTCTGCAGGTAATCCAAGCGTGACATCCACTTCAATTAAAATCTTTGCCATGCGCTTATCAAAAGCATTCAAGAAATCCTCCTCCAATGCCACGAAATTCCCTATAGTATTCCCCACGCCTTCTAACAAATAACGGTTCCAGAGGGGAAAAGGGAGCCCCGGGAGAAGAGTCCATAGATGCCTCTTCTTCACACGTTCTCGTGCAGGATCGAAATTCACATGCCAACGATCCAATACCAAGGACCCTTTGCCAACTCTCCAAAGCCTGTTCAAAACCTGAGTTGCATGATCATCCTCCAGAAAGACAATAACAATCCAACCCTGTGCCAGGAGACTAATGGCCCGGACATAAGATAAGAAGGGTTTCCAGTTCGTAGTTGCCTAGGCAACCCAATCCTTCTTGTCCATCGAAACATACTCCAAACGGTCGATTAATGCTCTAGCACAGAGATCTTCAACTCTGTCAAAGAAAATGTCGTGCCCAACCATATACCGCAATTTCCCATCAAGTGTCTTATGAGCCTTTGTTTTCCGACGATGACGAAAACGGGCTACAGCAGAGTGAACCGAGGGGTCGGGGGACCCAACAAGAGTCTCCAACATAAGGACAACAGGGAAACCTACCAAGGCTTCTTACTAGACCGCAGGAGTCAAATGTGGCCCAAGGGGGATAAGGGTCAAACCCCAAGAGAGAGGGAAGCCATGTTATAGTCCCCAAAGAAAAACAAAAATCAGTATGGAACCCCGAGTCACCTGTCACTAGTCGCCACAAAGTACTCTAAGAGCGCCAGACGAAGAGCCAAAGCAGCTTAGAAAGTGATAAAATGGAAGCCCTTCACACAACAGAGGAGCTAAAGTGAAACCCTAGTTAGAACACAAAGTGGCAGGGTTAAGACTAATCATATTCATCATAACCCTCAGCTCAAAAAGAACACCGGTCCCTTTCAGACAAGCACATGCACGACCGCAAGAGAAAGGTATAGACAAGAAAACCCCCGAAGAAACCAGAGAAGGAACCTTCTGAAAAATGACTAAAATGACACAGGACTATAAAGGGTGGCGAAAAACCACAAAAACCAAACCAGAAAATAGTAAAAAAACCATGGAAACAAGCCAGACCGACTAGTATTTACAATTCCCACTTATTTTTCGCTGGTTGGTACTAGTCCTTAATCCGTGAGGATGGACTCCAGCCGTCGGCGGTGGCTTGTTGAGAAATCGCCATAGGGAGGAGACGAGACAGAGAACAAAAGATTGTCATGAAAAAAAACCAGAAAAACCATGAAAATACCAAAAGAACAGTTTAAAAATCAGTTAAAAACCATCAAAAATCCAGAAAGGAGGTCAAAGTTCATGGCCTTTGGAAGGAGAAGGCATTGCCTCAGGACAACGCCCTCCTGAAGCACACAGGCATGGAACCCTCCATTTGTTTTTGTTCCAGGATTATTTATTTATAAATAATGAGAGATACATTTTTTATTTATTTTTAAGTTGGGTAGTTAGGTAGTCTCCAATGGTTATCTTTATAACTAAATATACATTACATTTATAAAAATGTAAGATTTTTTATTTAATAAAAAAATGAAAATAAATTTTAAATGATCTATTGTCAGAATTTTTATTTACGTTGAAGGTGTTTTTTAGGGGATTGTTTGTCTAGCAATTCCATTGGTCTGTCGAGAACAAATGAAAACCTGCCATGTGTAACCAAAACATTAATGTGTGTGGCTACCGTCAATAGGCAATGGAGATCCGTAAAGTGTCTAGACAACCTGCGATAGCCAGTGGAGTATGCCATCTTTCAATATCCAGGTACTTCTCTTAGCATGAACAGACAGATAGATGAGATTTGACATCAAATTAGGAATTGAAGACATAAAAGCATTGATGTCTGCATTCATGCCAACCTTCGACCGACTAACCTGCATTGAATGTAAGGTAGACTGACTATGTTTAGATCAGTTGTGGCTGCATATATGTATTCATTATTGGGATGCTTAATCCCGCCATCACTCTGCATATGTTAGTCTTATTTGGTAATACTTTCCAGTACATCCTAGCTATATTGCAGTTATCAAGTATTCTTTCCAGCTTGCCTTATTATATTGTTTCAGTTTCATTTATTATTATCACGTATGTAGGAAAAATAATTACCTATCACCTATGTTGAATCTATATATTGGCCATCTAATAGATCGAAAAACAATTAAATAGATCGAAAACAATTACATAGAGTTTTTATTTATGTAATAGAGTATAAAACTAAAGTGTATTCATAAACAAGAGCCTATTATGCTGTAGCAGAGTTATCATTCATCAACAAAGTATGTTAATTAATGAAAAGAGGATTAACATAAGAGAATGTAGAGAAAGGGAAAACGTGTAATAGCTATTCCTTCCACCCAATAAATGGACCATACATTACCAAATAACAATTTGCATGCATAATTGCTCAACACATCAATAATTCAACAACATACCTTAATAAAATCAACGCACATAGGATTGCATGCAAGTTCAAGCAAGAGAAAATTCACCCATGGGCTCACGTCCAGGCTCCATGAATTGTTCAATAATCAACATGAATGGATTTCTACTTCTCCAACAGTAGAGGATACAATGAATGGTTAACCCTAATATTATTCCTCCGCCCACCACGTTTTTCTTCTCATACAATGTAGTCGTAACGTGGCCCATAAAACTCCTTTTATATGTAATGACTCCATCTGTCAATTGGAGGAGCGAAATTACTTCTCCATTTGTCATTTTTAACTCTATTTAATTTATCAGTCGCGACCTTCCGCAGTTTCCTTTCTGCAACGTCCTTTCTGCAAGGTTGTTTCCATAATACAAACTTCTACAAATCTATTTTGATAGTTCTGGTTCTGCAACTCTATTTCTGCAAATCTCCCTTCTGCAATTTCCTTTTCACAATAGTCTTTCCGCAATTGCGGATTACAGGTTCGCAATTCTCAGTTTTCAAAAAATAATGGACTTCTGCAAACTTGTGGTTGCAACAGTCCTTTCCACAATCAAATTATGGATTTCAGGTTGTAGATCCTCCTTTGCACTTTTCCAAATATGGGTTTCCGCAATTTTCCTCCCGCAACTCAACTTTCCACAACTTTAACTAGCTTGCAACTTCGCATTGCGGAACTCATCCTCGGCCGTTGATCTCCACGGCTTCTTCTTTATCCGTTGATCTAGGATCAAGTGTGGATCTTCACCTTGTCTTTGCAGATCTATTATTTTCCCTACACCTTTCTCTTGCGGAAATCCGCTAGAGAGTTAGATCTGATGTTGAGCAAGATCTAAACCCTTCACGCTTCCACTGCACCTTTCAACTGCAGAATCATTCTCAATAATTGATCTTCCCCTTCATGACTTTGGTCATTCATTCCCGCGTTCTCCGTTGGCTAGTGTCTCTTTAATCCTGGGATCTGCATTATTTATTAACATCCTTCAAATAATTACTCGACCTACATATGTCTTCTTCTTAAATTACATTCACATACAATATATATATATATATATATATATATATATATATATCCTAATACATTAATGAAAAATTGTTTCTTCTTAGGTTATGTTTTGCATCCCCTACACAGAACTCCTCGGAATAGAGAAAATTATAGTGATGATGTCAATGTTAACATTGAACTCTATTACAAGGATTGAAAATGAAGAGGTACTTTGCAATCCTATTCTGCAAAATTTGGAATTCACAACAACTTCTGAATATCGTCATTTTGTACACCTATCCAATGGAAATTGGATCATTGGTTCAAATAAATAGCTTCAGTTGTAAATCCATCCAAAATAACAAGTATGTATTCACTTGTCTACTTTTCCATACTACTTATTTCTCAACCACATAAATCACACACAGTAACCACACTTTATATTACTTACTATTTCATCATACATTTTTTTTCATGCTTTCAAGGATTCTTATAGTTCATGATATACAGGTGCATAGTATGACATCATATATTATTGGTGGCCCACTGTTGAACAATGATGTAAGCTCTCCTAACAAGCACCAATTAGAAAAAAATAACACACCCCCAATATTTACTCCTATCAAATCTTTACTTCCATACATGCAAGAATGGACATTGAAATTCAAAGTCCTTTCAAAAACTGGCCTTTGCACCTTCACTAGTGCTAGCGAGCCTGGACATGTGTTTAGCTTTGACGTCATTGATATCGTGGGTAGTGAAATACGCATCACATGCTTCAACATGAAAGCAACACAATTCCACTCTTCAATAGATATTGGTAAACTGTACACAATATCAAAAGGTCTAATCAAACCTGCAAAGAAACAATTCAATCATTTGAAAAATGATTGGGAAATAAACATTTCCAGTAACTCCACCATAGAAACTTGCTTACATGATGAACATTCAATAGCAAACCATAACTTCATCTTCACTCCTATTAATGAATCACCAACTCTAATCAACAACTATGTAGTTGATATTATTGGAGTTGCTATATGCATTAGCCCTTTAGAAACCATCATGAGGAAAAATGGAATGGAGACACATAAGAGAACCCTTCAGCTCAAGGACATGTCAAGCTATAGTATATAGGTCACATTGTGGGGGGTCTTATGCAATAAATATAATCTAGAGCAATATGGCACCATAAATATCTTTCCAATAATTGCTATTAAGGATGGGAAAATAACAGACTTCAATAAGATCTCGATTATTACAACCTTCTCATCCCAGCTTTACATCAATCCCGATCTCAAAGAAACTCAAGAATTGCAAACTTGGTTTGAAAAGCCGGGTACAAACCTCCAATGCTACTCATTATCTGCACATGGTGCTTCAAGAGGATATCATTCCATACAAAAGCATTTGTCTGACATACAAACTGAAGGGATCGGTACAAGGGTGGACCCTTCATACATTTTAGTTGAAGCAACTATTGCTTCTATGGATACAAACAACTGCTAGTATGTTGCATTCCTACTTACATTTGAAGATCGAAAGTGCAAAAAACAACTCACACCTATTGAGGATGGTATATGGAAGTGTCAAAGGTGCAATCAATGCACATTTGAATGTGAATATAGGTACATATTCCAATTCACAATTGAAGACAACACATGGAAATCTAATGTAACTACATTCCAAGATGTTGCAGAACAAATTATTGGCATACCTACTCTAAAGCTTTCTAAACATGGTTATGAAGGAAATATTAAAGAAACCACAACCATCTTCTCCAATATTTTTTTCAACCGTTACTTGTTCAAATTGGTAGTACAATAGGAAACATTCGCCAATCAGAAACATATCAAAAATATTGTAATTGCATGTGATAAAATGGATTGCATGAAAAATCCAAAAGAAAACATACCCATCCCTAAAAATTTGATTGAATAGTTAAGGCATGTGTTATGCCTTTTTTTCCAAAAACAAATGTACCATAGCCTAACATTTTGTTTGAATAGTTAAGGCATGTGGTATGCCTTTTTTTCCAAAAAACAATGTATTGTAGCCTACTTTATACACATACATACTAAATAAAACTTGATTACTATACAATTTCCCTTTAATTTATTACTTTTCTATTAAAGGGAATATAACCTTCACATTCATATCCAACATAACATACAATTTCATTTCCATCTTTTTATAAATATATGCACTCTCAACTTAATTAAAATATACTTACAAATCATTCAATGTTTTCCTTGCAGGTACAATCAAATATTGCAAATCAAATAATTGCTACTAATTTCCTTTCTGAAGAGCATGCACGCCTACTCCAAATAGTACCAACATACACCACATTTGAAGTACTCTCAAAGTCACTACAAATGCCTACTATATTTCAACAAAACATTCCAATAGGTCTAGCAAATATATCATCTTCACAATGTGAGTCTGATAGAAAGAAGAACTACAACAATCGGCGACATATAGTCCATTCTACAACAATAAATAAATAAAAAAGATAAATAGACCAAAGAAAAGGACACACTCACTATTATACCAAATACATCTAGACTCCAACAAAATGAACAACACAGGAAAAGATATGTTGTTCACAAAAATATGGACTAAAGAGACATAGAGAAACTGCAAATAATAGTAAACAACAATCTCTTACTGATTTTCCAATATGTACTATTCAACATCAACACCATACACAAGATACCCAAAATTTCTGCAAACGGATTGACACCTTGTCCATCATGCATACATGTACTACTTGTATGGAATCATATCCTGGTATTGTTACTCATCCATCTTCCAATGGACACATTTTCCATCGATGTCAAAGATAAATCAATGGTCATTGATTCTCCAAATGGAATAATATGGACCCCAATGCCCAACCCAATGTGTTTTCCATACTTACTCAAATTGAAGAAATGATCATTGCTCGTGTTAGCCCAATTTTGCAGGTCAAGCATGCTCGTGGTGGACAATACAAGTATAGTGGTTACACCATTTGTTTCCCCAAACAAACTGTTAAGATTGCAAGTTTCCTTCCATGCCACGTTTCAGATATTGATATCTTGGTTTTGAAGAGGCATGGAATAGAAGGTAATTGTTATTCTTGTTACGTGACCAAATCACATGTTGTCAATTCATTTCTCTATAAGATGCAGCATGAAAAATATTATAGTGATGTGCAAATTGACCATGCCTCAATTTCATCACTTCTAGAATCATGCACTAATATATCCTCTCAACTCCATACTATTTCTATAGATAATGGTGTTTCCTCTTCAAACGATTCAAATATCCCTGACCTAGATAACCACACTTCTATCCAACCATCACACACAATATCTTATTTTTCCTTCATATTACCTAATGCAGAATGTGAAATGGAAAAAATGAAAGATGTTTTTCACACTACATCCAAAACTACACTAACTACCATTGACTAGCCAACTATTGGGTTGTTGCTAATCAATGAGTACAACACTGAGGGTCTATTCAACATGGAATTCCCAAGTCTTTTCCCAAATGGGATGCACTACCTCGCCAACCGCATATCGAAAACATTCCACTTGATGGTTATGCATTACACTTAATGAGATACTAAGACAATAGATTTGTTCATCATACCTGTTTCAGATACTACTTGTAGAACTTAATCATGCGCCACGAGAGTCATAAAACTGCTAATGTTTTCTTCAAACAGCATGAGGATAACATGCCAACCAAAATTGAGTAATTATGCATACATCTACATGAAATTCCTATAGACAACCACCCAGAGCATGTCATGCGGTTCGGAGCACACCTCCATGGAACCAAATCATATTGGACACTATGGAGGAGTGAGATAACAAATATGATCACACAGTTGCAATTCCCTACATTATTCTTCACTCTCAGTGTAGCAGACACAAAATGGATAGACTTGCATTTCATTATGCAAGAGACTGACCCTGTTGACCCAGCATTGCATCAACAATGGCGTACTCATAATATCATTTATATTCCCCCCACTGTAGCTGCATACATGCATAAAATATTTTCAATCTTCCATGAGGAGACGCTTCAACAAAACATGCACACAACAGATCATTGGTATAGGTACACATTATATACTACCTATCTCTATCTATGTACAAATTTTACAAATTTTTCATTTATTCTAATCCTCTACCATTTATTTTATCGGTATGAATGGAAACATCGTCGCTCTGCACATGTAAATGGTTTCCTATGGCTTGATGGTGCTCCTACCATGGAAACATTAAATTGGAAAGATCCAGATCAAATCAATACTGCAAAGAGTTTCTTTGATAAATATGTTACAGCATGGAATCCTATAGATAATCATGATGCTCGCATCCATGCACATGAATCCATTGATAACGACACTTTCATGCTAGATACAAAAGATATGCTTTCATCCAACCCACTTCATGACTATGAAAAACTCTTAAATCGAGTCCAAAGACATACAAAATGCACTGAAAATTCATGCTTGTGTGCCTATACCAATGATGAGCATTTAAACATCCATAATCCAAGCATACTTCAAACACGGAGAGCAAATGTGGATTTCCAACCAGTATTGTCATGTTATACAGTCTTGAAGTACATAGCCAAATATGCTTCCAAACCAGAGACCTACCATCATATGCTGACTACAATCACAGCTGCATCATGTCCATAGGACCCAACATCATATGCATACTATCATCTGCACTCAGAAGCAATTGTTGATCGAGACATTAGCGCTCAAGAAAATTTCCATATGCTACAAAAATTGCCTCTACTCACATGCAGTCGATCGTTCATCAAACTAAATGTTGGTTTCCACATCTTCCATCATATATCTCCTGAATCAACTCATTGCTTATCTGGATCCAGCTTCAAATATGCCTACTTGCAATGTCCTTCAAATTTGGACCATTTTTGTCTTATTGACCTTGCACAACAATGGCCATATAGCCATGCACGCAAATGAGAAAAATGGAAGAAGAGAAATGTACCTGCAATTGTCCATGTCTGGACACATTTTACCTCAATTCCATTGAAAGATTCGAATGCATTTCTTGACTTCTACTAGAGTGAATTAATTTTATATAAGACCTTTGGTTCCTTTGCTGAAGACATATGCCTTACATCACATGCCATTTTTTCAAATTGGGAGAATATAAGAAATACCTACAGTGCATGGCATGTTGACCACATCCATGCAACCACTCCCGATGAACCAACATATGAAGATGAGGATACTATTCATACCATCCATCCCAATATGGAGATGAATGAATGGAAAACTTTGTCAATATTAGCCCCTACATGCAATGTCCACATTAATGAGCTTGACTTGCTTGGCATTAGAGATTTTGACACCAACCACGAATGGAATCATCCAAAAATTTTAAGAAATACACTGGAGACAACGCTAACCTACATCGAATACAAGCACAAGAGTGAGGAATTAATACAAGGAAAATATCCCCTACCTACTTCAACAAATGCATTATCTCACAATCAACAACTTGCATTTGACATAGTCCTACACCATTCATAGGTACAAGGACCAAAGGAGCCATTACGAATGATCATCCAAGGCACAACAAGCACAGGTAAATCATACCTTATCAGAACCATTAAAAATGCACTATCTTGTCAAGTAATCATTGGCCATAGTCCACTACTAATCCTCACCCCTACTGACATTGCAACATTCAACATACATGCAACCACTATACATGCAGGACTTCATATTCCTATAAAGGACATGAAGCCTTTACATGGGAAATCCCTATTAGTGTTCCAAGAAGAGATGAAACATATTCAATACATTCTCATTGATGAAATGAGCTTCATAGGGCCTAATATATTTGTGCAGATTGAGAGTCATTTGCGTGAATACTTTCAAAAAAAAAACCACTCATTCGGCAGTCGGTTAATAATTCTTGTTGGTGTTTTGGGCCAACTCCCACCTGTAATGGGCAGGCCTATATATGCAGGAAAAACTATGGGAAATTGTTTATGGATAGACTTTACCACTGTAATCATTTTGGAAACAATATTCCGTCAAATGGGAATTGATGTCACTCAACTACGTTTCCGTCAGCTACTGACAAACATATGCAATGCTACACCAACAATGGAGGACTGGACCCTCCTCTAGTTTAGAAATAATAGATTCTTATCAATAGAGGAGTGTTCACAATTTGACACAACAATACATATATTTGCAACGAACATGATTGCAAACAATCATAACAAATACATGCTCCAATTGTTGGTTATGCCTATTGCAAGATTCTTTACAGATTTCACCACTATAGCAGATGCAGAACAAGATGATGACCATCAACTCGAAAAATAAATATTACATGTGTCAGAAAACGAGTCATGTTATCATGCAATTTGAGAGTCAAAGCATGATTAGTAAATGACACTCTCTGATTGATCATCCAAATTGAATACACACCTGGATTTAGCCCTCCTAAGTTTCCAGTCTATGTTGTCATGGAATTTGATAATTAAATTGGACCTCCATGGGACCAATGCCAACCAAAGCACATACCAATTCCTCCCATACAACAAAGTAACAGGAAACAAAACCCCCTCAAGATGGCTTGGGCATTGACTATCTGTAAATCCCAAGGCTTGACATTAACAAGGTCAACCATTGACATTGGTAGCACTGAACATCAGGGTTTGACATTCACGGAAATGTCACGAAGGACAACATTACAAGGAATGTGAATTGCACCATTGTTTTCCTTTGAACGATATGCAAAGATGCAAGACACTTCATATGTCTCATTTCGAAAGAAAGAAGAGTCACGCCTGCATTCTCTATCTCTTTCACATTTTACATTGTAACTCTCAATTCATGCACTATCATCGCCAAATTAACATCCCAATGTTGATTGCTAATACAATTAGAGGAAAATTTGATCACTACCTACCCCTTTCTTATTTTCTTAACAATTAAACAGAGTTTTAATTTCTTTCACATAAGACATGGGCCATGAATGTCCCTCTAACATTCATTCCTAAGCTTAATCGTTTTTGCAACAGCGCTTTTGCATATGAAAATTCCATTCCACAAACAAAAGGTTCCTTTTGCAAATAAAAAGGTCCCTTTCGCAAATAAAAACTCCCTTTCACAATTCCGCTTCGTCAATGTGGATTGCGGAAATCATTTTATTCTTTTATATTCTTACCCTTCCGCATTTTCGCTTCCGCAATGCGGATTATAGATTGTGGAACCCCATTCATTTTACTCAATTTTCTTTTATGCATTCCGCATTCCGTAATGCAGATTGCGGATTACGGAAACCTTTACACTTTAACAATTTTCTTCCACATTCTGCATTCCACAATGTGGATTGCGGATTCTGGAACCCTTCGATCCTTAAAAACTTTTCCCTTCTGCTTTCCGCATTCTACAATGTGAATTGTGGATTGCGAAATCCCTTATATTTCAACAATTTTCCCATTTTACTTTCCGCATTTCGCAAGGTGGATTGTGGACTGTAGAAACCCTTACATTGCAACACTTTTCCTTTCCGCATTCCGCATTTAGCAATGTGTATTGCAAATTGTGGAAACCTTAACATTTTCTTCTATACATGCTGCCAAATATAATAATTAATGAATATCATCCATCTTAGTGTTAAACAAGTGTTTCATGGCTCCATATACATGCTGAGGTTAGTATTGAAATATACATTTGATGCCCTAAAGTTGTCCAAATATTAATGGAATGTAAATTGATGCTAGAAGTGTTTCTTACACATCCTACAATGGATGAGGTCACCTTTGACACATGCTACAATGTGTTTAAAGGAAAGCAAAAGTTCCAGTTAATTCCAGTGCATATGCAACAAGATCAAGATAATTTGGTAGCAGTTGAGAGGATTGTCATTTATGCTCCACACGACTGAATCACAAGGCATAGACAAATGTTTATAATCATTGTAGGAAAGCAAGTTTGATAATTGACAATCATCAATAATAATGTATAATGTATTTATATGAATATTGAATAACTAAAAGAAATTACAACTGTGCAATATGTTATGGACAAAGGAGGCAACTAAAGGATTAAAGATATTGTCATTTTACTAGGCCATCATCTGAGAGACATGATCTGAAAATGGTTAAACTTCAACATCTCTCCTTAAACAGTAAATTTGGAATTCAATATCTATGTTTTGTGAGATGTACACTCCAACAGTATACTTATCCAAATGCTATGTAAATCGGAGACCCTTCTTGAATATAATCTTCATTTTCAATTAGATAATCTTCATTTTCAATTAGACAATGTATAGCGCAAAAAGAGTTGTAGCATGTGGCATATTTTCTTATTAGATTCCATTATATTAAATCTACTAAACTTCAAACCCTTTCTACTCGCCAAAATTTAAACGTACGTGTTTGTAGTATGAAATATTATGAGTGATTGTCTAATCTTAAAAAAAATTGATGCAAAAATCAAAGTATTAACAAGAAATTTGTGTATATCGATATCAATATTTAATAATTTAGTACTACGAGGTAAAGATATATTTGATGAGACAATTAAAAGTATGGGCAAATAATCAGAATCTTAAACAATTATAAATTTAATGCTTTTATTATTATTTTTGAAAGTGATAAAATTATCGTAAGATAGTAGTTAATTGGTAATAGGTAATTAAAACTATTATTTATTTTGAAGCTTCTACTTATTAGAATATAGAAGCAAAAAATCTAGATACTAAAATATGATTAAATATTAGAAGGTAGAGATGCATGTTCTAATATGTGAAACACCTGCTATAGTAAATGTTTGGCTATGAGTACATGTTTGGTTATTGATGAGAGAATCTAAGATATCATAGCTAATTCCATCAACATACCTCATTTCCATAAATACCTTCGATAACCTACAAAACATTGTAATGACAAATCTTTTAATTATTCAAGGTAACTCGCCTTGAAAGGCATTGAAACCATTTTCCGTCAAAATAAAACTGGAAAACAGTACCGTCACCAACAATTTTTAGTCAAAATAATAGAGGAAAACAACACTATTGAAAAAAAAAAATGAAAGCCATGAAAATTTTGCATTAAGTGCAATTTCATTGTTTTTTTCTTCTTGTTGCATGGTATCTGCATGGCAATCGCCATTGCAGGTGGAGCTCCATAGTAGACCATTAGCATGCCCTGTTTTTGTTAATGTTCCTTACCGAGCTCAATAGAAATCAAATGGTCAGTTCTGTGTGGGACTCCCTCTGCAAACGGTCACATAGTGTGGGACCCCCACTGCAATCTAAATGACTAACATTGATTCTATGCAAAGAAACACACAACAATTCTAACATGTTTTCAACAAATTGTCAAATCCTTAACATGCACACGCCATGGCTACAGATAATCCTTGATTCCTTTTCTTTTGTCAGTGTTGCCACCATCCATAAATATAATAGTATCAACATCAAAGATGTGGCTTCCTCCAAACTTTGCAGTTGCATGCTTAATTTTGAGTTTTTATTGGTATTTTGAAATTTGGGATTAATTTACATTAAGCCAAGCAACTTCTGTGAATCTCAAGCAATCTTTGATATCTACAACAAACATATTCAAATTCCATGTACATATGTTTCAAGTTGCATGGGAGTGAATTGAATTGATGCAGATCCCTGAGAGGAAAGGAACACTGATACCAGTTGTTGGATTGACAATGAAATATATTCATTTTCTACACATGGTAAGGTGATTTCCATGGGTTTTTAAAGTGATTTTGGTCTAATTGTTTTGTCATTTTCCTGCTATACTAATGTAAGTATTGTGCATAATTTAGTTACGTTTTATGGGTTTTGAATTTGAGACTACCCAAGGGACGAAAGAAGCTATGAAATGAGAAAGGAGGTAAGAGGGTGACATGATGAGGCCATAGCCATCGGTTTGGGGAAAATGATACTTCAAACCACTCAAAGTGCAGTTGCATATACTTATTTTCATTCATTGTTGGTTAGCTTTAACGAGAAAATTGTGGTAAAAAGTCTCAAGCATAGTAAAAAAACACAAACGAAAATGGTGAACAATTGATAAATTCAAATGAATTAAACATAATAAATCTCAACGGTGAAATAGATATGTGCAGTAGATTTCAGGGAAATGGATGATTAAGATTGAAGAGGGAGAGTGAATTGCGGAGATGAATTCAACCAAACGAAAAAATATGGATCGACGATAGGGAAAGAGATCACGAAGTGAACTTGCACGAGAAATAACCGATTTGCAAAGTAAAATGAATTTCCACACTTGATCATAGATCAACGGCTAGGAAACATTCCATAAGAAATCAACGATTCTCTTGAATATGTACTTTTCGCACCGTTGATTTCTTGTGGACTCTTTCCCGGCCATTGATATGATATTTGATGCAGATTGTAGATTGCAGATGCGCATTTTGAGATCGCAATCTGCATTTGATCGTAGCTCGATGGTAAGGAGTGAACCCGCAGGGAAATCAACGGTCCAAAAGAATTGCGGAAACAAAGTTACGGAGGAAAAATTGCGAAGGTCCAAAATAGGATTGGACCTTCCATAAATATAATAGTATCAACATCAAAGATGTGGCTTTCTCCAAACTTTGCAGTTTGCATGCTTAATTTTGAGTTTTTATTGGTATTTTGAAATTTGGGATTAATTTACATTAAGCCTGGCAACTTCTGTGAATCTCAAGCAGTCTTTGATATATACAACAAACATATTCAAATTCCATGTACATATGTTTCAAGTTGCATGGGAGCGAATTGAATTGATGTGGATGCCTTAGAGGAAAGGAATACTGATACCAGTTGTTGGATTGACAATGAAATATATTCATTTTCTACACATGGTAAGGTGATTTCCATGGGTTTTTTAAGTGATTTTGGTATAATTGTTTTGTTATTTTCTTGCTATACTAATGTAAGTATTGTGCATAATTTAGTTACGTTTTATGGGTTTTGAATTTGAGACTACCCACGAGACGAAAGAAGCTATGAAATGAGAAAAGGAGGTAAGAGTGTGACATGATGAGGCCATAGCCATCAGTTTGGGGAAAATGATACTTCAAACCATTTAAAGTGCAGTTGCATATACTTATTTTCATTCATTACTGGTGGGCTTTAACAAGAAAATTGTGGTAAAAAGTCTTAAGTATAGTAAAAAAACACAGATGAAAATGGTGAACAATTGATAAATTCAAATGAATTAAACAAACTAAATCTCAACGGTGAATTAGATCTGCATTGTAGATTTCAAGGAAATGGATGATTAAGATTGAAGTGGGAGAGTGAATTGGGTGTGTGCAAGAAGTTGAGGGACCTTTTTGTGCACGTTAGATGCAATAGAAACCTGAAAAATCAGGCATCCCTCAACTTACTTGGATTTTTTGAGATACTTATGCAAAATATCTTGCATTGAGTAAAAAACATGAAATGTAGGAAATTGAATCACCTTTCTGAATATATAACTTTTATGTATCGAAAATTTGCATAGCTATGTCAAATTTCATTTTTCCTAACAGGCACTTTTTATTTTTCAGGGAAATTATAAGGTATATGTTTTTGTGGGTGCAGCCTTTGAGGGCCTAAATGATCGAATCAAGCTACAAAAATTGACATCCATGTAGAGAACCCATAGCACTAGTGCGAAATTATTTTTCGGAAATTAAATTAGTAATTTTATAATATTTTTATAATTGTCTAAGTGAGAAAACCTCGAAAATGGTACGTGTTTTGTGGGTGCAGCCTTTGAAGGTCTTAATGCAAAAATCATGAAATGGGGTTTTGATAGATCGTAGAGGTTAGTGTCTACTTGTGCACCATACAATTTTTGTTTGAAGTGATCAAGAATTGAAAAAGTTATAAGAGAAACACTAACAGTGTGTTTTTTGAGTTGAGGAGTGATGACAGAAGATAAATAAGAAAAAAATAGAAAAAATTATGTATTCTTGTTAAAATTTACATATTTAGAATCTGCAAAAAAAACCATATCTGTTTCTAAAATCTCATAAAAAATGGAGGTGTGCAACACAATCAGACGAACCGCTAAACACGAGCATATTGAAAATATGGATATAATGTTGAATTTGCCATGGTTTATCATACTCTCAAGGCACAGGCATGTTGAATCCGAAGCAAAGTACAAAGCAGACACATAGGCATAGGAATTCCATGAAAGCATGGGTGGAGGCTCGGCCTTATCATTTGGAGGGAATAAAATTTTGAATTTAACAAAACGCGTGCGCGATTTAACTCTACAAAATGCGTGCGCGTTATATACAAACAAAATGCATGCGCGTTATGTCAATTACAATTTCTTCAATAATAATAATAATAAAATGAATTATTAAATAATATATGTATATATAATCTCACCTACCCTTAGGGTTAAAAAACATCCATCGCATAATAAGTTGTCCGGGTGAAAAATATGCATTACATAATAAGGCCCCTGCCTTGATTTTGTTATTAACTTTGTTCGGTTTTATAAGTCATCAGTTTAAATATTTTTTAAATTTTCTTTTAAAAAAAATATTCTTTTAAAAAAAATATTTATTAGTCTTTTAATTATATAAAATATATTAACATTAATTGTAGTAAATTAAATTAATAATAAAATATCAAAGATATTCATAAAATTTATATATTTTAACATATAATTGCTTATAAATTAAATAATAAAAATGATAATTCAAAATTAAGAAAATTAGGATGTAACGCTAATAAATTAACTACTAAAAAATAATAATTCAAAATTAAAATGTTATTGCAAATAAATCAACCAATAAAAAAATAATAATGTAAGATTAAGATGTTATTTTAAAATAAGTTTTTGGTTTAAAATATCATCTATTATAATCGTTTAAATTTTTTAAGGAAGTTTTAGGAAATCTAAGACAACAACTTTGCAAACTTGATATTATATATTATTAGTTAAAAAATTATATGTATTTTAAAATTATATATTAAAATTTTACAAAATTGTAAAATAAAATTGGTTTATAAAAGTAAATAATAACATTTTGTTGAATATAGAGATTCCAGCTTAAAGGAAGAAATTTTCCACAACTCAACAAGGTTCAATTCCAATGAGGGGTGAACATAGAGCCATGGGGCACCTTGAGGTAGTGATGATCTGGTGACTCATGGAGACATGAGTGGATCCATGTCCTCCTCCTTAGGGCTGAGCTAGTTGGGGGAAGACACCCAAAATCCAACCACTTAAGGTTGGTATTGGGGTTAGTGTAGATTAAA
>LPNX010023577.1:139001-276501 GCA_001517045.1 Pseudotsuga menziesii | reverse complement strand
TCATTCATCATCCTCATCATCATCATCACCATCATCATCATGAACATCATCATCATCATCCTCATCATCATCATCACCTTCCACATCGTCATCATCATCATCATCATCATCACCATCATCATCATCATCACCTTCATCATCGTCATCATCATCATCATCATCATCACCATCAACATCATGAACATCATCATCATCATCCTCATCATCATCATCACCATCAACATCATGAACATCATCATCCTCATCCTCATCCTCATCATCACCTTCATCATCCTCATCATCATCATCATCAACATCATGAACATCATGAACATCATCATCATCACCATCATCATCATCATCACCTTCATCATCGTCATCATCATCATCATCATTCATCATCACCATCAACTTAAAAAACATTTAGAATAATTAAAAAATTTACACTTTATTGTAAATATATATTGGAAAATTTTTCCTTTGAAATGTAACTTATAGGTCCATCTCCTTTTTATTATTATTTAATCATTATCAATTATCCATTCATAAAAAATTTTAAACTAAAACAACTTTATTTGGATTAGCTTATTGTTGAGTGGGGTTTTATGATGTAATGGTTGATCCATTTATTATAACATGTTAAGTATAATTTAATTAGAAAATATATAAATAAATAAATATTTATAAATAAATTGAGATTTAAGTTTAAATTTTTATGTAATATAAAAAAAAATTTAGTAAACAAAATAATAAATTTGATTTATTAAACAAAATAAAAAAATTTAGTAAACAAAATAATAATATTTGAATTCACGTTCTTGATTATGAAAATGGGCGGGACTGTGTATTTAATTTTTTTTTTTATGATTTGAAAATCGCGCACGCATTTTAGTGAAGCAAAACGTGCACGCGTTTTTGTCTACTATCCTAATTGGAATGCATGTTGGCAGCCTTGGGATTAGGCTTGGCAGGGTCGGGATTGCTTGGGATGATTTCTATTTTATGGATCAAGCGTGATTGACTTCATTCTACCATTGCATCTAAAAGGTCCCTCAACTTCTTGCACACACCCAATTGCGTAGATGAATTCAACCAAACGAAAAGATATGGATCGACGATAGGGAAAGAGATCACGAAGTGAACTTGCATGAGAAATAACTGATTTGCAAAGTAAAATGAATTTCCACACTTGATCACAGATCAATGGCTAGCAAACATTCCATAAGAGATCGACGATTCTCTTGAATATGTACTTTTTGCATTGTTGATTTCTTGCGGACTCTTTCCTGGCCATTGATCTAATATTTGATGTAGATTGTAGATTGCGGATGTGCGTTTTGAGATCGCAATTTGCATTTGATCGTAGCTTGATGGTAAGGAGTGAATCCGCAAGGAAATCAACGGTCCAAAAGAATTGCGGAAACAAAGTTGCGGAGGAAAAATTGCGAAGGTCCAAAATAGGAAAGTGTGTTTCCACATTTCGCATTCTGCAATCCACAAGATCGACGGTCATGATAGAATCCACAATAGATCAACAATGTGGAAGAAGTTTGATTGCGGGTTCACGAATTTATTCCATTCAACTCCCGCAATCCCCTTTCCACCTCGCTTCTTCCGCCCCATTGATTCCTTGTGAAATCAATCCTCACTGTCGATCTACTTTCAGTTGTGAATTGCAAGTTCATGAATTTCTCTGATTCAACTCCCACAATTCTCTTTCTGCATTGGTTCTTCCACATTGTTGATTCCTTACGGAATCAATCCCGACCATCGATCTACTTTTCATTGCGGATTGCGGGTTCACAAATTTCTCTGATTCAACTCCCGCAATTCCCTTTCCGTGTTGCTTCTTCTACATAGTTGATTCCTTCCCAAATCAATCCCAAGCGTCGATCTATTTTTTGTTGCGGATAGCGGATAATGGATTGCGGGTTCATGAATTTCTTCGATTCAACTCCTGTAATTACCTTTCCACTTTGCTTCTTCTGCACCATTGATTCATTACAGAATCAATCTCGACCGTCGATCTATTTTTGGTTGCGGGTTGCATATTGCTGGTTTACGAATTTCTTCGATTCAACTCCTGCAAATCCCTTTCTGCATTGCTTCTTTTGCACTGTTGATTCCTTGTGGAATCAATCCCGACCCTCGATCTATTTTCGGTTGCGGATTGCGGGTTCACGAAATTCTCCGATTCAACTCTCGCAATTCCCTTTTCTCATCACTTGTTCTACACCATCGGTTCCTTACAAAATCAATCTTGACCTTCGATCTATTTTTGGTTGTGGATTGCGGGTTCACAAATTTGTCCAATTCAACTCCCACAATTCCCTCTCCGCATCGCTTCTTCTGCATCGTTGATTCCTTTCAGAATCAATCCCAACCATTGATCTACTTTTCGTTGTAGATTTAGGGTTCACAAATTGCTCTGATTCAACTCCCGTAATTCCCTTTCTACATCACCTCCTCCGCACTGTTGATTCCTTGCGGAATCAATCCCGATCATCGATCTATTTTTTGTTGTGGATTGCGGGTTCATGAATTTCTCCCAATTCCTCTTCCGCGCTGTGTCTTCTGCACCGTTGATTCTTTGTGGAATCAATCCCAACCGCCGATATACTTTTTGTTGCGGATTGCAGGTTCAAGAATTTCTCTGATTCAACTCCCCCAATTCCCTTTTCGCATCGCTTTTTCCGCATCGTTGATTCATTATAGAATCAATCCCCAATGTCGATGTACTTTTCGTTGTGGATTGCGGGATCACAAATTTCTTCGATTCAACTCCCTCAATTCCCTTTCTGCGTCGCTTCTTCTGCACCATTGATTCCTTGCGGAATCAATCTAGACCGTCGACCTATTTTTGGTTGCAGATTACTGATTGCGGGTTCACGAATTTCTCCGATTGAACTCCCGTAATTCCCTTTCTGAATCGCTTCTTCTACACCGTTGATTCCTTGCGGAATCAATCTCGTCTGTCAATCTATTTTTGGTTGCGGATTGCAGATTTCAGATTGCAAGTTCACAAATTTGTCTGATTCAACTCTCATAATTCTCTTTCCACGTCGCTTCTTCTGCACCGTTGATTCCTTGCGGAATCAATCTATTAAAATTTTTTTTTGGCTTACTAGAAATGGGTTATGTATCAATGGTTCATATATATACCTTGAAAAAAATTAACCAATAATCAAAGTATATTGTTTATGAGGTAAAGGTGAATGATATATATAAACAATGTTTTTATTTCTGTAAAACTGAAGTGTACCTTTTTCTTCGCCTTCTCTTATTTCACAACATATACTTTTAAATAATGAACATCATGATTACTTATTCATAAAAGAATGAGAAACATTCATAAAATAAGGATTTTAAATGTATGGAAATTGTTGGTATGAAATTATTTTTAAAAATTAATTATGAAAAATGAAAATGAAAAATTTCAAACTTTAAATTCTAAAATACGACGCACCATCTTTTAAATTTCCAATTTGTCGGTATGCTTAATTGTTGCTTTCTCACTATGACCATTTCCTTCACTATGAACATTTCCTACCTTTTATTCTCAGCCTTTCTTTTTATTTTTCCGAAAAAAATTCTCAAGAACAATTTTCTTTCCCTTTTAAAATTAGAAATCGCATAAACCTTAACCATTTGTGAAGAATGCTCGATGCCCCTCCTGCACGGCAATACAAATGCGTAATGTTCACTGCTCCATTCATCTCCCTACCTGTGAATCACAGCTGCTTTTCTGCTCCCTTCCGCACTACGTAGATTTCTCTCTGTTCTGTGCAGTGCCACAAGAAAGCCATGGATGTCATCAGCATAAGCAACGTTGTCATTCAAGTGATGAAAGAGGTTATCGACGAGGAGGAGAACCGTCACATTTTGGAAACTGATTTGACGCCTATGGAATGCCTTCTGCGCTATATTGCCACTGATTTCAAAGATCGCCTACCTGAAGCGGCCCGGGAGACCATGAAGATATGGCTGCAACTGCTGCATAATTGCCTTACACAAGCCAAAACCATACTCCACCGCTCCGATCTGCCACCACAGCGGTGTCTCCACTGTTTCATCTACTGCAACCAGGGGAGACAGCTCTCTAAAGAAATCAAAGAATGGAAGCTACTTTTTGATTACCACTTTCAAGGCTTTCATCGAGATTTTTCAGTATTTGCTACTGCTGCCGAGGTGCTCATCGCTCCAGTCATCCCACTGGTGAAGGATGTTATTCAAGAAGAGGAAATTTGTCACATTCTACAAACAACAGATCAATTGAGTCCTATGGACACTCTTCTGCACGATATATGTATCGTCTTCCAAGACGAACAGAAAGCGGGCCCTGAGAACCTCAAGATTTGGTTGCAAATGCTGCATAATTCCCTTACACGGGCCACAACCATACTCCGTTCCTCTTATCTACGCGGGCAAAAACGGTCTGTCTACTGTGTCATCCGCAATCCGGGGACTCGACTGTCGAAACAAATCGAACAATGGAAGGTACTTTTTAATTATTTCTTAGTTCTCCCGAGGTTGTCATATCTCCCTTCATCGCTCCAGTCATCCCAGTGATGGAGGATGTTATTTCACAGGAGGAAAACAGTCACAATCTCCAAACTGAATTGAGGGCTATGCTCAATCTTCTGCTGGATATGAGTGCCGTCTTCCAAGATCAACAGAAAGCGGGCCCTCGGATCCTCAAGCTTTGGCTGCAACTGCTGCATGATTACCTTGGAGAGAGTCTCCATCTCATGTGCAACCCGGGGAGAGTCTCCGAAGAAATCCACGAATGGAAGGCACGTTTTGATTACCTCTTTCAAGACCTTCAAAGAGACTTCTCAATATTTGTTACTGCTAATCAGATTATCCTGCACACAGATCCTATTCCGCCTTTGCGCGGAGAAGAGTCGGAACAACTCTATCAAAGTTATAATGCTTTGCCCACTTCAGATCTCAGGAATTGCTTGCTATATTCTGCCATATTGTATGAGAAAGATGCAGAAATTAATGTGACAGAATTAGTGCAAATGTGGATTGCAGAGGGGTTTGTCCGGAGCAAACAAAAGACCCATTTAATGGACATGGCCATTGCCCGCACCTACGTTAAACTTCTTCTGGATCGTTGCTTCTTCCAGAATGTTAGTAATGAGGAGATCCAATATAGTAGCTGGTGGTCGTCAGATAAGGAATGTATAAGCACTCACGATGTTATTCGTGAGATGGCAATTATGAGGGAGCAGAATTGTTTATTCAAGGCAGGGCAAAGAATGCAAAATTTCCCAACGGTTCATAATGAGGATTGCGAGAGGATATCACTCGGCAGAAATGAGATTGAAAATCTCCCCAGCGAGTTGCCATGTCCAAAACTGGTGAGTCTCATGTTATGTAATAATAGAATTAGTGTGGTTCCATCGGGATTTCTTGTCGGCCTTACATCGCTCAAGATTCTCGATCTGTCCAATAATGACCAACTAAGTTCAATCCCATCATCAGTGGGGCAACTACAACAGCTTCAGCTTCTCAAATTAGAGGGTCTCGAAATGCTGGAGGAATTGCCTGAAGAGATAGGCCTTCTTTCTTCCCTTCAATTTTTGAATCTTAGCAAGTGTGTAAGTCTACCATCATTGCCTTCACAGATTGGGCAGCTTCAAAATCTCAAGTATCTTAATATAAGTCAATGTTGGAGTTTAAGGGTGTTTCCACACGAAATCCCCCAACTTACTTCATTGACCACACTCGACGCGGAGGCAGTTGAGTTAAGTGTGGAAGCAGAATCGGAAAGAAGTATTTGTAGATTGAAAGGTCTCATAAATCTGACGATGTTGAGAATAAAGGTAAAGGTAGGCGTGAAAGAGGGAAATACGTCATTAGGAATTGAAAGGGGCATCATGGGAACCTGGTTGGACATGAGGCACTTGCGGTTGCTCTTTACAGACTATGTGGATGATCTCCCCGACGACATGCAGAACATGAGGAAGCTTCAGAGTTTCATCATGTGGAAGTACAATGGGTTAAGTCTGCCTGAATACAGTTGCAACTTTCAACATCTTCAATACTTAGAATTGAATGACTGTCAGCATCTGAAGGAGCTCTCTCCGTTGGAGCGGTTGCCAAATCTAAAGTATCTGGAGTTATATGAGTGCCCTAATTTGAAGGAGTTGGGTATAGGGAATTGTGGCAAAGCAAATGGATTTTTAATGTTGGAGAAGTTGGTTTTAAGAAGGCTAGATCAATTGGAAAGCATGGCGGGACCATCAAATAATGGCGTGTGGAATCAAACAACGCTACCAAATCTCCGTATATTGAAGATAAAGGAGTGTCTTAATTTGAAAAGACTTCCTCTCGGAATGGACAAGTTATCCAATTTGAAGATTTTAGAAGGCCAAAGTAAATGGTGGCAACAAATAATTTGGGAAGATAAACGCATGAATACACACTTTGTAAATTTATTTAAAGAAAATAACTGGTAAATGTAATTTTTATTTATTTTTTAATAATTTTATAAACTAGTCATTGTTCTTTATAAGGTGCAATAAAAAGTTAAAGAGAAAAAATTTGAAAGAAAAGTAAATATGATGAAGTGGAAAATAGTAGTATATTTTTTTGCGAATTATTATTGGTATAGGTTGGGATCTAGTCCCATGATGATCTTCCACCCAATTCCACACAATGTCATGACTATTTGTTTACCCTTGAGACTAAAGCAACCTTGTTTCTTGTATAAGGAACTCTCAATTATATGTGCACTTTGGTAGATGGGTCACCCAATTTTGAGTTTTGTTAGTACTATGTGGATGCTCATGTGAACACTCAAATGCTATAGAAAATCAAATGGTTTTTTTGCTTCAAAGAGGTTATGTACTCCAAAACATTCAATTTCATGGGACCCTAGAATTGTTGAGTGTTTTTGAGGTATGTCTTCATTTTAACAAGTACACTCTTTCCCCCTTAAATGAAAGTACCAAGAAAATTGACTTATATTCAAAGATTTGAAAGGAAAAGGAATCAACAACAACAAACAAACATCATTAATTTTGTAAATTTGGTCTATTATACTTAATTGTTGACATGAGATATCATCATAAAAGGACCATACAATCTAAATGAGCATAAACCATCATAACATATTCGAGTAGTTCCTGTAGGGACATCCACACTGACACAACTATTCCTTCTTGAGTTGACATTGACATAATACAAGTCAAGAAAATGCATTTTGATTTGTGGAAGAAACTTTGACAACAATAGCATGATACCTTCCTAGACATGTGGCGTCTTATACAACTCATTTATGACTTATTTCCATGCACATCTTCATGTACTCATAGTGACATCTCATATCAATGTGTATTATGAGCTTCACCAAATATTTTTACATGCTTTGCATCAACAAAGCCTTCTCACCTCTTCATTAAACCATTTTCAACCTCACAAGAGCATCCAAATATGTTTTATCAATTAGACATATCTAGTCATTTTTCCATTAGCTCCTTTAGTAGGGTAGGGTAGACTCAAGCAACATTACTAAACCGCATCATTATTATTTTCAGATTATTATAGATATAAGTTTTAATATTATTAATTGTTTATCAATTTTTTTAAATTTAAATCATATTGAAAAACCTTTATTGTTAATTAAAAAAAAACTTTACTAATAATAATAATTTTTTTTTTATACTTTTGTTATGATAACAATTATTAGTGTCCAAAGAATAACTTTAATTTTCTAAGTTTATAATAGTAAATGAAATTTCACCCAATATCATCCAACATATTGTAATGTTAAATTGTGATCAATGCCACCTCTTATGTTTTTATTTACCAAATACACATAAAAGCAGATTACAACAAAATGAGTGTGCAGTTTGCAATCTTTTCCTCAACTAAAATGTTTGAGTTATTAATTGATAAAAGAAAATTTCTTGTAAAAAAGACTAATAAATGAAATAAATGTGCAATTTGCATTTTTCCTTGAGTGTAGTATTTTATAGGAAAAAAAGAACTTTTTTATTTTTTATTTTGAAAAACTTTGGATTTGAATCAATATTCATTCTTAATGAGTTTAAAAGGTACTTTTAGAATGACCATATTATAATGGAGGTTTTATATGGAAATCCAACAAAAATAATAAACCCAATTCCCTATATGAAAGCTATTTATTTGCTTTGAGAATTTCATTGTTGCATAACAGGTATTAACAAGAAAACAACAATGGTAAACCATTGCACTGAGCTAAATCACTTAGATCAATTGTTGTGAGTCGAGTCTTCTTAATACCTTTATGAACATAAAAGTATTTCAATATGAATACCGATGAGATGGAAGCTTTATAGTTATAGAAGTGACTAATTAAATATAAAAAATATTGATTAAAATTAATTCATTACTAAAATAAATGAACTTAAATGGATCTTTATTATTAGATTGATTAAGCATTTTCATTATTAGATTAATTAATATTTTTAATAAACCTAGTATAAACATAATACATCCAAGTTTAAGATATAATATGAGGTCGATGTCACTTTTCACATTATACATAAACTAAAAGGCTTAATATTTAATATTCCATTGGATTTTTATTGAAATTTAGTTGTTAAAGACTTATATATATATGAACATGTAATTATAAAGCTATTGCGAAATTAAGGGTCAGACGCTAATCATTGATAACCAATATCCCATCAGTTATAGGAGGCACCATTTTTTTAAAGTGTAACAAGGACGAGGGGGCTATGTTGCGCCCTACCAACCTGGATTACAGGGCTGACCCCGCCAGACGCGGGTGGGTCAAACCAACGACCTCGAGTCCTGACCTTGGAGGACTCAGGTGAGTCGAACCAACGACCTCAAGGCCTGACCCCACCGGACACGAGTGGGTCGAATTAGTGACCTCATGACAGAGGACCCTTGACAGAGGGGTTTGACCACCTGCGCTACCCGCCGGGGCAAGAGGTACCAATTACCACTACTTCTAGCCAATACCCAAGAGAGCAGTGTGTGAGTTGCCACTAGTAAATACATGGGAGACAATAAACCAATAGAGTGATGTCAAGAGCCACTAGTTGATGATGCAGTTGTTCGATACAAGTGGTGGTGTCTTCTTTCATCAAATAAAACTGCTACGAAAGTTTTGAAAATTCAACATAGCAGTTAAACACATAATTGCACATGAAAAATCACAAACTCCTACAAATTTAAAACTAATTTAGATCCAGAGGTGATAAGAAAAGGGCCCAACTATATATTTTTTTAAATAAAAAGGAAAACGTATTATTGAATAAAAGTATATCTCTAAGAAGTTTTGGTGTCTCTGTCATTCTCTTAAGAAATATGAAAAGTATTTTCAAAACAATTAAATTAAATATCCAAATATCTCATAACATCTTAAAATATTCTAATATTTTTGGTAACTAATCAATTTAGTGAAATGATTTAACCATTAGTCAATCACTGCTTAGGACCAATAATAAACATGTATACACTTTAAATCTATGGCCATTTTTATATTTCCACATGAACTTTAAAATTTGTAATGGAGTTACAGTTAATTTTGAATAGACTCGCCTATCAAAGTCGACCTTAAGTTGTACAACATTGCTATATAACATGCCATTACAATCTGCATATCTATTGATAAGGCATCTCTAGTACAGTAACTTCCGATACGCTCCCTGTCATCAACAATGGAAGTTGATGCATATGTGGGAGCAAGCATCATATAATTCCATGATTGCAGACAACGTGCTTGCCTTTATAAAATCATGACATGATCCATCCATGATTTTATAATGAGCCCTATCATGATGTGATTGTTGTGGTTGTTAAATAGTCAGATGATACATTACAGGTCCCATAAGTTCCATAAATAGTTCTTGACAAATTTTGAAAAACAAATCTATCAAATACTTTAGGAATAAGTTTCTGGTAGCCTACCATACTCATGGAAAGAGACCAAGTGAAAGTTGAAAGTCTCATCCTTTCTTATTTCTTACCAACGGAAAATAGCGTCTCCACAAGCCACAATGTTGTCAAATCACATTAGGTTGGCTTGCTCTATCAAAATCTTAAAAAATTCAGATGGACGTGGGGACAACAATCGCCATTGGCAAGAAGTGGTTGAGAAGATGGACATAAATGTAGACTATTTATTGTCATATTTTGAGGATATGTGGTCATTTTATACTGCCACTTTTTGCAGGATATATGCATATTATTGTATAATACTAGTCATTGTTATTGCACTTTCTACAGTACATCTCTTTTTACAAGAAAATGTTTAGAAGTAAAAGTTTTCATTCCATTTTAAAAAACTTAAATTGACGAAATTCAAAAGCTAGAAATTGAAATTTACTCATTGAAAACTTAGATACCAAACACTCCAAGAAAAAATGTTGAACTGAGACCCAATATCTTTATAGAGGTACCAGTCACTCTCTTGCGTGCAAGGGATGGCAATCAAAATGTGAGCATTCAAACCTACTACAACTAAATTTAAAAGTTAGAATCTAATTCCTAAGACAATTCCAAAAAATTAGAAGGGAAAGAAATGGGCGTACATCGAAGGAATTTGGTATTGGTTGAAAGCACGTATTCCCAAATATTTTATATACATAGTTCTTTAAAAGGCAAGACTTTTTTATACTTGTTTTGAGCGTTTTCATCTAAGTCGTCACATAAAAGACAATAACTGAGTTATAATTCAACAAAAGACTTATATTATCCAGATTGAAGTGGCTACAACTAAACAATAAAGCACATTTTAAATATACCCAATCATTGAATGCATGTGTGAGGTTGGTGGGGAAAGACATCTCATGTAGTTATTGAAGCATGTGGCTAACTGCACTTTTGTGACAGTTCTTTTAGCTATTAGAAGTCAGTTTGCATCTGCCAGGAGTTATTTCTTCTATGATTAGAAGCTATGACAGTTGTCTTTTCACCATTATCTCATATCCCTTGGAGTCAATCCTTATTCTCTCATTATTGCATGCAGATATACACTATGCAGATCTTCCTTTGGATGTTCACCACCAATTATGAGACTCTGTAACCCAAACATTCAAATTTAGAGATAGAGATGCAAATTCAAAAGGAAAAATAGATGGTGGTAGGTGAGAACAAAGTTTAGGCAAGCTAGGAACCCTTGCCCCTTGAGTTCTGTTGCTTTTTCATACTTGAGAATCCAGGAATTGAGGCTACATGGGGTTTTCCAACAACATACACTAGATTGACATCCTTCTTTGCACACACTAGAATCACCTGGCAAGATTAATCGCCCAATATAACCATGGATTGATGAAGGGGATGCTTGAGCACAAAAGGGTGTTGTGTGGGGCATGTATTGTTGGATCCAAGGTTGTGAGGGTTGAGTGAGATCCCTGTAGATATCTGCATGAGCATTTGGCTAAGCGTGGACAACATAATAGGTTGTGGGATGAGAAAGAGAAGCATGAAGGTGTTTCCTTTTCCCTAGTGGTCTCATACCTCGACTTGGGGGTGCCTCTTAGTAGAAAGAGTATATGTTGGAAAAAGTGCCTACAATTGGGTGGAAAATCGATCTTACATAGAAAATTGCTTGAATTGCTTGAATCTACGTTGTTTATTAAAGATAAGTATTCTTATGTATTTGAATATGCAATGTTTTTATTTGATAACTGTAATGTCCCCGGTTTTGACCCCGTTTGCATGATGTATATATTGTAAGTAATCATGGTGAGGAGCTCAAGGCAAAAGCCCCACCATCGATTTGGTTGTGTATGTTCGGCAATGGGGATATTTGCCGATGGTTTGTCGTGCTATCCGGCACATTTTAATTTGGCATCATGTAAACCCGCACATCAATTAAAATAAACCACAACCAGCTACGACAGTGCAACGTTGAATGAAAAGGGCATGGTTCCAAAGGATAAGGGTGGGGGATGTCAAACCTTGGTTTATGGGGGAAAAACCCATGTTTATCACCCTTGTTGATTTGCCACCTTTCTTGTCTTACCCAACCTCTTTCAACCTCTTTAATGTTCTGTTGGGTGGTTGGGCAGTTATGGCTGCTGGTGGATGGGCAGTTATTGCCTTTGGGAGTGGGGTGGCAGGACTATCAGTCCTTTGCCCACATCCACACTCCACCCATGACTCCATGCTTGCCCTGACTGTTCTGTTCTCCTCACGCGCCTGTTCATTTGTGCACATCGCACGTTCTCTCCATGGCCTGTTCACTCTCACCATGATTTTGTTTTGGGGGATCCTTCTCACGCACAGGCTCTTGGCGGTTTTGGTCTCATGCAGGTTTCCACTCTCCAATTTCGCGTCCTCCCTGTAGGTGGCTCATCTTCACGCAGGGAATTGCTATCCGTTAGTCTCTCACGCACAGGAAATTCCTGGCTTTACCCACGCGGTTTTTCTTCTGCGGATTTGTCCATAGTGAGGCCGTATCTTTCCTCACGGGCTGAAGAATGGGCTGTGTTCCCACGATTTTGTTGGCTGTGGAGTCCAACTGCGTTTTGGGCCACTGGGTATTTGTGGTGAGCCGTTTTTCTGCGGTGGACTATGTTGAGTTCCCATGGCTATGCTGGGGAGTGTTGTTGATTATCCATTGTGGTCTGTGATTTGTTGTTATTGCTCATTGTGTGTTTGTGGCTGTTGAGGTACCCTGGTTTGGGTTGCAGCTGAGTTGTTTTGGCCACATTAGGGCCAAAACCCGCTCTGAGTTGCCTTGTGGGTTGGGGCTGTGTCTCACCTTTCATTTGGGGATCATTCCTGGTTGATTGCGTCTTCACAGGGCTGTGAAGGGATGGTTTTGCTGCTTGTATGCAGTGGTTGTCCCCTTGGGATGTGCTGGCTTGGCCAATCTGTGAAGGCCTGTTAAACCCAGCTGTGCCTGGTTTGTTGTTCGTGTCCCCTTGGCTATGTGTAAGCCTGCATTGACCCTTATTCCGGAGGAATCATGCCCAGCTCGGGGGTGGCAGCGTTGCTGAGAGACTGATGAGCAAGCTGGCCTATGGTTGGGTGGAACGTTGCAGCGACGGAGCTGGTTGCGGGTGAATTCTTCATTGAAAGATAAGTGCTGCTGTTTACTTCAGCTCTGTAATTTATACTGATGTTAAATGCTGGAAATGTGTTGTGTTGCTTCCGCTGTATGATTGAATATAACTGCATCTGTGTATGCTTAATTCCAGCATTGTTTTCATTTGTTTTATGTTTTTGGGGCCATTTGCCTGGTTGTGTTGATGCGTTCATCGCGTTCTCTTCGCCGGTTGAGGGAAGGGGACGTGACAATAACCATGATGATAATGCTGGTAAATGCATGCTAGGTGTGTGTGGAGATAGTTTATTTTTGCTATGTATTTTTATTATGCATCCATGCACATATTTTATACATTGTGAAATTCATAATATGGATATGGGGCAAAATTTGGAAGCTTTATTTTAGTTAATGTCCCCTTCCATTGGTCGGATTGGGTGGGGGGGGTGTTACAATTTGTGTGGACATGAGGTCTCATGAAGAGGGCATAGGGGTTTGCGTCAATGTTGGAGGTATTGGTATTAACCTTTTTGAGCTCATGCATATCTTAGTACCCATTTATCATCTAACTATGTTATCATTTGTTTATGGGGTGGAGACTAAGTGTCATAAAGGATCATGAGGTTGGGTTCAAATCTACCCACTTATCCTTTTCAACAATACATTTTATTTTATTTTAAATAATAATACATCCAATCTCTTTTTTTTTTTGGAACTCCTCACATCCATTTCCATTTTGCATTAAACTAAATCAAACTAACCAAAGCTTGTGATTTCTACATATAGGTTTACAATTCATAAGGAAAATAAGATTAAAAAAAGTAATTTATAACAATATAAGGTTAGTTTTGTATTAAGTGTTGTTGGAAACTACCATTTTTATGTGAAAAGCATCTTATGTTTGAAATAATAGAAACATTGTTATGAAACTTAGTTAATTAATAACTTCCTTTTCATTGTTAATGGATGAAGTGGGAAAATGATATATTGTTGGAAAGATATCAAAGTTCCTACTAATGGATGAAGTGTGAAAATTATATATTGTTGGAAAGATATCAAACTTCCTCACATAGTTACTTGGTGGACTCAATGTGACATCATTATCATTAAATTATAGGAATTTTGAAAATGCAAAAAACAATTAACATTGAAGATGAAGACAATTATGTGATGATAAACTATATCTCATTTAAAATGGTGTGATGATAAATATAAATTATACTTAATAAAAAACATTGAAAATGAAGACAATTATGTGATGATAAACTATATCTCATTTAAAATGGTGTGATGATAAATATAAATTATACTTAATAAAAAACAATTAAAAAATTATTATTATTTAACTCGTAAACACGAAAACTGACACTTCAATCTCAACACCAATAGCAATGTTACAAATTGATTTATAAAAAAATTAAAGTTCGTTGAAGTAGTTTACTAGATTGAAAATTGATGTTGCATCATATCATTATTATAATTAGGATACCCTTTAAGCAAGTGGACATATTGTGTAAAATGGACATATTTTGTAAGTGTTTTTATATTAGAGTAATATACCATTTAATATTAAAAAAAAATATTATAGAGCAAAATACCATATAACATTATACACCGTCCGAAGCCATAGTTTGTCGCGGCGTCATTTTCTATCGAAACTTCAAGGGCACAGCAACCACGTGGCATGTAATAAATGGATAATAAAAAAACGCGTGGTGAAATATGGTTGGTAGGACGAAATGAACAGTGTTTCCCGAAGGAAGGAAAACGCCTACGGCTTAAAAATAAACAAAAATTATATAATTTTTAATTAGATATATAATAATTAAGTTTGAGTAATAAATTTTAAGAGTGTTTCAATAAAATTTTATTTCTACTTTTTCAATCATTTGATTGGGGCAATTTTTTTAAAGAAAAATATATTGAAATTAATTTGTTTAAATGAATAAATAAAAATGTAGAAGTAATGGTTGTTAAGATATTTTTCAATGTTAAAGTGCTACATTATTAGAGGTTGTTATATTTTTATGTATTAAAGCTTTTAAAACATCTTTAATGACAATGTAAAGTTGGTTATTTAGAAGGTAAGCTTGATAGGTAGTGCAAATTTCTCAATCTTATTTTTTTTTATATAGTATAGGTGAACAAAGTAAAGTCATACATATTTATTATTTTCAAGTAAAGGTTTTACCTTTATCATATAACACACATGTATATGAATAACGGTGTATATACTTTTATCTTACTTTGGTCTTGAAGGTATGCCAATATATCTTGAGGTGAATAATTAAATTCAATTTTAATAGAGAAGTTTTATGCTCTAATTTTTTGCATTTACTATAAGAGACTAATTTCATGGTATTAAAGCCAATGATTATTTGAATCAAAACCTTTATGCATGATTTGTAGTTTACTAGATGCTTTACTTCATATCTACAACTTATTTGTTCAAATGTGCAACTTTCAAACAAGCATTCTCCATGTTCTCAACTTTCTACTTGAGATCTGCAACTTTCTACTTAAGATCCACAACTTTCTACTTCATATATGTTATATTCATCAAGTATTTTTTAGATCTACAACTTCTAGGTAGCTATTCAACTTTTCCAAGTAATTAGACTTGCCTTTCTAGGGTATTTCAATGTTTTTTAAACCAGATATGGGAGTCAAGCTATGAATATAAGTCATGTTTTTTAGAAAATAGATTGAGTTACATAACCGCACAATTTAGAATAAAGAAAACACTAAATAAAGGGTTTGATTAATAGATATATACATTCAAGGGTTTATTAAACTCTCAAATGAAGGTTCGCAACTTTCTTAAAAAAACAAGAAGTAGTTTCCAATCTCTTTACGGATTAATTAAAGAAAAGGGAAATGGGCGCATATCACTTGAAACCAACAAGAAGGTAGAGATGTATGGATCACACTAATGTGAAATGGCCCCATGGAAGTGAAGAAATGAGCCAGCGGGAACTTTAATTGTCTCTTTAAGGACATCAAGTTCACCTTGAAGTTAGAGGAGAATGATAGCATTTCCTTCTTAAGTGTGTTGATTACCAAGAAGTAGGATGGATCCCTCTACTATGAAGTGTTTAAGAATAAAACATATACTCAGAGTTATCTTCTCATAGACTCTTATAAAACCCCACTGAAAAGATTGAGTCACTTAACACCCTATCCACTAGGCAATCAAAATGTTCGATAAACAACATAGTGAGCAAGAAAAAGACCACCTAAATAAGGTTTTTAATGGAATATGCTATAAAAATATGGAAATCATAAGATAAATCGAAAGAGCAATTGAAAAGGAAGTGAGTCTTGATCCTTCAAGAGTCATAAGAAGGCTTAACTTACTAACATTCAAGGAGTGATTGATAAGGTTACAAAGGTGTATATGAACGATTTAAGCGGTGATTGATAAGGTTAAAAAGCTATATATATTTGCATTGAGAGATGTATGAACCATATTTGAAGGTAATTTTATTGCCACAACATGTCTCAATTTCACCTATGTTGTGATGAGGCCCTTCATCGCAAGCCTCCTCTACCTGCGATTGTTCACCTATCTATTGCATAGATGGTCACCATCAACTCCAATTCGAACAATTGCGATGCATTTCCTCATTGAGTGATCATGGAAAGACCATGAAGAATGCTCTACTGTATCATGGATACTGTTGTGAAGAGCCGTCTGTTCTGTGTGGGCACAACCTCTCTCCGTTGGCATCGTTGATCTGTTATTGAGAGCAGAGAGATGGGACTAGTAAAGATAATTGAATGCACGAGATGAGCTGCGAATCCACTCCATTAAAGAGCTGCATATTTACCATTGAAATGTGAAGCATACTACAATAAAAACCCTAGTGCGTGGGGCATAACTCTCTCTTGTCACCAGTGGATTGTATACTAAAGGTTCGACATGTCATACAATTCACCATTGTTAGGAAGGATCCCTTTCATAGCTTATAGGAGGCTGAGTGAGCTAGGTAACCTTCCCTTTAGTTTGATTCGCAATATCACTAATCAAATTCTATTTGCTTACATTATACACATTGATCACCCACACATTTCACTTAAGTTGATCACTAGTATTCCACTTCACTACGTTGGTATCTATCACTTGAAGAGATGTTTTTTAACGTTGAGAATCCACATCAGTTCTGTGTTGACAGATAAGGAGAAACACTAATCTTTATTGAAGTATTGATAATGTGTTGAATTGAGGCCACATTTCTCTTTCATACTCGATGTCGATGAACACGACCCCAACTGCATTTTCATCTTGGTGAGGCTATCGAACAGTCCAAAGAGAATCGTAGCTAAGAGATGCTGCAATAAGCGATGTTATTCTCGAGAAAGACGACTGATTCAGTGGTAGACTTGAGTTACCTCCCAGTCATAAACTTTTGTTTCCCTTTTTACTTTAATGGGGAGTCTTGCCACCAAAATATCTGGGACGAAATTACTATGACAGAATTTTCACCCGACACACTTTTACCTGGACAGATTCACTTGGCTTCTAATGGATTTTACTAAGACACAGGTTGCAACCAACTTTCACTTCGATAGAGCAACTTTATATTTCCTAGTCTTAAAGACTTAAGATATTAAAAATACTTTTCGCGAGGGGTTACTAGGGATAAAGTGCGACACAACTATATTGTGACTCACTCACAATATATATTTATTGTGATGGCATATCAAAGAAATACAGTTGTAAATACAAACTTAGAAATTTACAAGGATGTTTCACCTTTTACAAAGCTTCGGCTCTCAGAATTACACAAAACACAGAAGCTTGAGCCTCTTCACAGAGTTTTTCTTCTTCTTCTTCGCACTTCTCTTCTCTGTATCTCTCTATTTGTGTGTATGTTTCTTCCATCTGTGTATGTTCTCAATTTGTATATTCAAATTTACAATGTTGGTCTTCTTATAAAAAACTTCTATCGAATTACATTAAATACTGCTAATGTACTGGAGACGTGAACTCTTCATCTTGTTAGAGACGTGAACTCTTCATCCTGTTAGACTCCCTGACAAAAAACTGACTTGCTACAGACTCTGACAGAGTCGGCTGATGTGCTATTTGGATTAGCAAGTAATTAATATTTCCAAAACTCCCTCTTAATTATGAGAAGATCAGAATTTTAAAACAAAATATTACAAAATGTTTCAGAGCTAAAACTTGCTCTGTTCATCCTAGAATTCATTGTGCAAAACTTGCCATTCCTAAATAACTTCGCAGATACTGGAATGTATCCCTTGCCAAAGGTTTTGTAAAGATGTCTGCAAGCTAATATTCAGACCAACAAAATTCTAAACAAATTTCTTTGTTGTTCACCAATTCTCTTATGAAATGATACCTTGTGTCGATGTGTTTGGTTTTCTTGTGAAACACATGATTCTTCAACAAAGCAATGGTTGAATTGTTGTCGAAGAAAATGGTTGTTGGTTCTGCGACAGGTCTTTTAACATTCTCTGCATCCAAACAAGTTGACATGTAGTGCCTATAGCTACCACATATTCTACTTCTACTGAAGACAGAGTTACTATGGGTGTTTCTTCGAAGCCCATGAAAAAACAGCTGTATCAAAATGAAATGTGTACCCATGCATGATTTTCCTTTCATCTGTGTTGCCTCCATTGTCACTGTCAGTGTATCCAATGAGTTCAAAATTTTCTGAGGTTGAATACATAATGCCAAGGTATTTTGTGTCACTTACATACCTCGCAATTCTTTTACCTAATTTCTAATGAGAGTCTTTTGGTGAGTCCATGAATATTGAGATCAGACTTACTCCATACATGATGTCTAGTCTCGTTCCTGTTAAATACATAAGGCTTCCAACAAGCCTTTTAAATAGCGTAGGATCTACAGTCGATCCATCGTCATCCTTGCTCAATTTTAAACCTATTGTTACTGGTGCTGGGGTTGCCCTGCAATTAGACATGTTGAATCTTTTTAAAACTATACTTGCATACTTAGACTATGATATAAAGATACCACTTTTAGACTGTTGGAATTTGATTCCCAGAAAAACTTCATGAGCCCCAAATCAGTTAAAAATTCACTTTCCATGACTGTTATAAATTATTTTATGCCAAAATCACCAGTAAATATTAAATTATCTACATACAGGTAGACAATTAATATGCCATACCTTGTTCATTCTCTTTGGTGTACAACGTCGGTTCACTTTCACTTTTGTGAAATCCATTCTCGGTGAGATAGGAATCAACGCGACTATGCCAATCTCTTGGAGCTTGCTTCGAATCATAGAGTTCCTTTTTCAACCTGCACACTTTGTGCTCTTGTCTTGGAACTTCATAGCCTTATGGTTGTTCCACATATACTTATTCATCCATTTAGCCATTCAAGAATGTCGATTTAACATCCATTTGATAAACCAGCCATTTGTTTTGTGTAGTGATGGCCAAAACTGTTCGGATTGTATCCATGCATGCAACTGGTGCGAGGTTTTCATTGAAATCTATGTCGGGCTAGTGTGTGAACCCTCTTGCTACCATTCTTTCCTTGTGCTTTTACACATTCCTATCAGCATCTTGCTTGGTTTTGTAAATCCATTTGACGTTGATGACATCTTTTATCTTTTGGTACATCTACCATCTCCCATGTCTCGTTTTTCTCAATGCAGTCTATTTCTTCATCCATGGCTTGTTCCCATACTTTATCTTCGACAACTTCCTCAAATATTAGTGGATCATCTATTTGAGAAAATAATGCAAAGAGAGAGAAGGAATTTGGTGTACCAGCTTCATATATTTCACACATACTTATTGTCTTCACTGGATCTGTTGATGTCAAAATCGACGAACTACTTGATGGAGTCTATTGTCCTCTTGGTGTGCTTGTGGGCGTAGCTTGAGCTGCGACTTGTGTTGATGTCCCTTATGCTGAATTATGTCGCGGTGTCATGGGAGTTGACGATGTTGTGACCGATTGAATTACATGTGGTATTTGAACCACTTCCTCCATCATGTCATCATGCTCGACATTCGACACAATATTGACATTATTCTCAACGGTTCCATCCCATGATTCATTCGCGATGAATTGAACATCGTGACTCATGATCACTTTCCTTGCGACAGGATCATACAACTTGTATGCTTTTGTGTCTTCATAGTAGCCAACAAAAATACATTTCTTCCCCTTCTTGTCTAATTTCTTTCTCAGCTCATTTGGCACATGAACATAAGCAACACAACCAAAAACTTTTAAATGAGAAACACTATGATTCATACTTGTCCATGCTTATTGAGGAACTTTTTTCTTCACACTCTTTGCCGGACACTGGTTCATAATATATATAGTAATTGTGACTAGTTCAATCCAATATTCATTTGGCAAATTCTTGGATGCCAACATGCTACGTGCCATCTCCATAATGGTTCATTCTTTCTCCCGACGACATCATTCTGCTAAGGTGTATACCACACAGTGAATTGCTTCTGTATGCCATGGGTTTTGCAAAAAATTTAGAAATTCATTTGAAACATATTCATTGCCTCTATCCATCCTTAGGATTTTAATGTGGTGTCCACTCTGGTTCTCCGCGAGTGCTTTGAACTACTGAAAACAACTAAATGCATCATATTTATGTTTACAAAAATACACCCATGTTTTTCTTTAGTAGTCATCAATAAAAGTAAGAAAATAATTGCAGCCTACTATGGATGATGTCTACATTGGGCCACAAATATCAGAGTGCACGATCTTCAGTGGTGTGCGTGCTCTATATGACTTGCCGACTGGAAAAGTCTCTCTATGTTGCTTGCCAAAAATGCATCCTTCACAAAATCTGTCTGGTTTGGTGATCAATGGAAATCCTTTCACCATATTCTTTGTGTGCAGTAGCTTCAACCCACCAAAATTCAGATGTCGAAATCTACAATGCCACAACCATGAATCATCTTGAACTTTTGTTTGAAACGCTTCTTGAATTTCAACGTTGTCATTTTTTTCTTGTCGCAATGTATGACTTCTTCTTTTCTTTCTGCCTTGAATGCAGCTCTGGTATTTGTCTTTCCTTCCGTGTATGGAAATATCCTCAATGGAATCAAGCGATTGAAATTGTCATTGGCACTTTTGCTATCAACCAGTTGCTTGGACGTATGTATTTAATCACACAGTGATTGTCCTCCATGAATAATTTGTACCCTTTTTGTGTTAGGTATCCAATGCTCAACAAATTGTGTTTCAGACCTTTGACATGATAAACATCAGGCATAAACTTTCTCTCCCCCTGTTTGTAATATCTCGATTTTGACATCATTGTATTAAAATTGTAAATGATGTCAATATTGTTATGAAATCACGGTGAGGAGCTCAAGGCCAAGGCCCCACCATGGATTTAGCATTTTATGTATCGGTAGTTAAAATTGATTTCGATGGTTTTTGTGCTCGCCAAGCACAATATAAATTGATACATCATGTATATATGCAATTTAATAAAATAGCCACAACTAGTTATGCAATGCAACAAAGAGATGGGGCATGATTTCACAAGGAAAAGGGAGGGATATTATTCAAACCATTGAGCCAATAGTGTAAAGCCAAATGTCAATGAAAGAACCCAGAAACTCTCAACTACCCATTTTATCTTATGTACCCAATCATTTATTTCTTCCAGAAGTTGGTTGAGGCAGTTAATGCATTGGAATGGAAGAGTATGGTAGGTGAAATTCGTACACTACAACAAATCCTAGAATTAGTGTCCCTTTTTACTGTAATTTTTTTTTACATTCAGTGGTAAAACTAGACGCTAAATGGGACGCATCATGGACAAAACTTAAATCGTCTCAAGAAACGCCTTTTTTTGCTTCCTAAATAGCATCCTTTATGGCATCCAAAATAGCGTCTCCTTTTTTACTTCTAGAATAGTGTCCAACTTTGCTTCCTAAACAACGTCGAGGTTTGCTTCTAGAATAGCGTCCAACTTTGCTTCCTAAACAACGTCGAGGTTTGCTTCTAGAATAGCGTCCAACTTTGCTTCCTAAACAACGTCAACGTTTGCTTCCTAAATAACGTCATATTTTGATTCCTAGCGAGTGTCTGCTTTTGCTTCTTAAATGACACCCTTGTTAGCGCCATATTTGCGTCCTTAATAGCACCATGTTAGCATCCAATATTGCATCCATTTTTGCTACCACTTTAGTATCCCATTTTGCACCATGTTTTACTTCCAAATATGTGCCAATTTTCGCTTCCAAATTTGCATCAATTTTTGCTTCCTTTTTTGCATCGTGTTTTTCTACCAAAATGACGCCAAATATTTCTTCTATTGTTGCACCATATTTTTCTTCCTATGTAGCGCCATGTTTTGCATCCAAAGTAACATCTTATTTTTCTACCATATCAATGCCATGTTTGGCTTCATCATTAGCGCCACGTGTTGCATCCTTTTTAATGCCTAGTTTCACATCTCTTATGTTTTGTTCACTAATTTAGTCATTTCTAGTAATTTTATGTACAAGTTTTGGTCATTTTGTTTGGTCACCTATCTCTTATTTTTTGCTTACTAATTTAGTTGTTTTTAACTAATATTATAGTATCATTAGGGCATGGAGGAATCGAACCACCAACCTCCTTCTTGTAAGGCAGGCCCTCTTCCATTGAGCTAGAACCCTTTAGAAATTTGGGAACCTAACTTACAGAGTCCTCTATAATGGTAACAAAGATTAATACACAACTTTGAGTATCTAATGGTCGAAAAAGGATGATAGATTGTATTATCTTCAACATGGGATTGATTACGTTCCTTGGTTCTCTATATATCATTATCCTATGATTGTAAAGTTTCTATCATTACAGTACCAACATCTACAGCTTGTGAGGCAGTAGCATCACCTTTTTCCTGTGATCTGGTGGTATCATGGGCCTAACCTGATTTTGTGTCATCAACTAGTTGAGACCTCTATAACTGAGAAACAAAATTATCCTCAATTCCTAATTCCATCGTAGTGCCACTAATACCTCTAAGTTGCTAACTATCATCAACCCAACTACTCAAATGATTTATTGGTCACCCACTTCAAAGTGTTCAGTAAATATAATCCAAATGGGATGGATCTGAAGTACTTTCAATATTACTCTATGCTAAAATCCTATCATTCTCTGCAATCATAGACACATTACATTATATATGTCCTTAAACTAAGATTTCTAAAGTTCGAATCCAAGAAAAATAATTTATAGTCTAGCAGATGTTCAATAACCAAAAATTTTAAAAATTACATAATGCTCAACGAAAAAACTGATCTAAATGGGGTAGATCAATATGGGGTAGTAGTCAATATGGCTCAGTCACCAAGTGCGAAAACCTCTGTAGTGATACTCAACCCCAAAATTGGTACAACTGTAGCAAGGCAAGATAAATTTAGAAAACATAACTTTCATCTCTTTTAACTTTAACACTTCGATGGTCACTGTGTTAAAGTTGGTCCTTGAGATACACTTCATCAAATGCAATGTACAAAGCATAAACAATAATACAGTACAAAAAACAAACTAATGACCAGCAAATAATAAATAACAATGCCGGTTCATATCTGGTTTGATTTAGCCTTATACTTAGATACTTTTAGGACCAAATCTTGTCTCTAAAAGGACAAGATCAACAATGAAACAATTGACATACATTGAGAGAGAAAAGGTTAGGCACATACAGTAGCAGTCAATATGACTCAATCACCAAGTTTGAAAACCCCAACAGTGAGACCCATCCCCAAACACATTTAGGCACCAGTAGGATCACAACTAGTTCAAGAAGATTAACACAAGTCACAACTGAGATCTTAGCAACCTAGCAAGGTCAAGTCAGAGTCCTAACAAACCACATGAATCATAGCTCTGTACAAACACCTCATAGAGGTCACAACTCAAGTTCAATGAGCACACACAACAGTCACAGCCCAGCACATGTGGCATCCAAGAGTCATAGCTCAAGTCTGAACAACCCAAAGTCCCAACGGTCATGATCCGCTCTAACAAACAACAGAAGGGTCACATCCTAAGTCTAGGCAAGCAACAGTGATCATGACCCAATCTAAGAAGTCACAAAAAAGTCACGACGTGTCCAAGAGGGCTCAAAAAAGTCATCAATAGCCACGACCTGTTAGAGAAAGCATCAACATTCTATGGTTCAATTAAGGTAAGTTTAAATAGTCACAGCCTACCCAAGAAGGGTTTTACCTAGTCATGACCCAACTCAAGAAGGGTTCCACACAGTCATGGCCCAACTAGCAACTCAATCATAGTTCAAATCTAAGGGGCTTAGATCAGTCACATCCAAACCCTAAGGGGATTCTATTAGTCACAACCCTTAATAGAAAGGTGTCTATTAGTCATGGCCTCCCCAAGAAGGGATTCTATCAGAATTAGTATCCTACAAAAGATTATGCCCATCTCAAGGAAGATCAACACACATCAAGGAAACCCTTAACAAGCTGAGAAGATTGACATGACTTATTCATAACAACAACAACTTGAATAGGAAGACGAAAACACTAGCAGGCTGAGAGGAGAGGTGGTGGCAGCTCAGAGATAGAAACAAAACCCTAGACGTCAATCTATTAGCATTAGCAAATCCTAGACAGGTGAAAGATCATATCTTCAAATTTCTCTTGTGAACGCACTCTCTAAAATGAAATTCAAGACTTGAATCTATAATCTTAACAAGCCTTCTAGAAATGTTAATCCACAAACCCCTATCTTTCAGGGTTGTTACCAAACATAACATAAAATAATGTTATGTTGACTTAGGATAGGGTACTAACAGTCAAGTGGTCATATAAAATAAAAAAATAAGGTTAAGTCATCATACCAAAGGTTCTCATGGTACCACATACAACAAGGGTGCTAGGACCAAAAGGACCATAAGTCTAGTAAGTGTCAAAACCAGTTGGTAAGGCAACCCCCATACCCATAAGACCAAGGTTTACAATAAAGGTGGGGAAACAACCCCTTTTACCCACAGGACTAACAAGACCAAGGACATTAATATTTTCTCTCTCAAGGTATATTGTCATGTGTGTTCCATACAATTTTATCATCACTGTATAAGGAGAATTCACAACAACATGTATCGTGACTTCTCAAATACACATTATAGGAGGTCTATACAGTGAAAGGGTGTTTTTCTATATATTTCTATCTTATAACTTGCGGCCATGAGCTTGTACCTGTGCACTATATTTAACATGTATTGACACTTGCTTGTCTACATCCTTGTTTGGATTCAGAATACGAAAAGAAAGCTTCTGGTCTAGTTTATCTGGAGTGGGATGTAGGAAAATAATGTCATTCTCTTACTAAGGTGAGAAATAAAATCAAAACCAAATATGTTTTGAGGAAGGAGACTCAAAAAAAATTAGATATACCAGCAGCCCAGAGCATTTGGAGACCTTGCACAGGTACAAGCTCCTTGATCGAGATCTTGTGGATAGTGTCCCCAAGTTATGAGATAAAAATATATTGAAAAACACACTTCAAACTATACAGACCTCCTATAATGTGTATTTGCTTCAAACTCGGATAAATAACTTCAACAATGTTTACCAATTTCACAAACCTCAAGAGAAAGATCCATCATATATATAATGAAAGTACTGCAGATTTAAAGGCCATTCACCACAATACTATTTGGCAAAATAAGGTCTGATATAATTTATCTCACTGTTGGAATCTTCACAAAAATGATAACTGCTTACAGAGAATACGTAGATCACTAGTTGGCGAAAGAGTGAACACTTGGTATTGGATGGTAACTATAGTATGGGGAGGAAAACACCTTTTCACTGTACAAACATCCTATAATGTGTATTTTCTTCAGGCTGTTTGTCTGAAATAAAGAACTTCAACAATTCTTACCAACTATCAAGAGTAATATCCTCCATATATATACTGAAAGTATTGTAGATTTAAAATACATTCACCACAATAATATTTGGCAAAATAAAGCCCGATATAACTTATTTCAGAGCTAGAATATTTACAAAAATGATAACCACTTACAGAGAAAACATGGATCACTGGTTGGTGAAAGAGTGAGCATTGGGTATTGGCTGGTAACTATAGTATGGCAAGGAAAAACACCCATTCACTATACAAGCCTCATATAATGTGTATTTGCTTCAAACTGGGATAAAGAACTTCAACAATGTTTACCAATTTCACAAACCTCAAGAGAAAGATCCACCATATATATAATGAAAGTATTGCATATTTAAAATACATTCACCACAATAATATTTGGAAAAATAAGGTCTGATATAATTTGTCTCAGAGTTGGAATCTTCACAAAAATGATAACCAGTTACAAAGAATAAGTGAATCACTAATTGCTGAAAGAGTGAACACTTGGGATTGGATGGTAACTATAGTATGGAAAGGAAAGACATTCTTTCACTATACATACCTCCTATAATGTGTAATTGCATCATATTGTTTGTTTGGGATAAAGAACTTCAACAATTCCTACCAATTTCACAAACCTCAAGAGCAAGATGTGTTCGTCCGGTATTCAGCTATTTCCTGTGGAAGAAATTTAATGTGGAAGAAATTTAAAAAAAAAAAGAGAGAGGATTGTGGAAGAACCTTTTCCAATAAAGTGGGTTGAGTGGGTGGATTGAGATTAAAAAGAAGAAAGAAAAAAATATATTGTTGAACCTTTCCAATGAGGTGGGTTGATTTAAAAAAGAAAGAAAGAAAGAAAAGAGCAGGATCGAGGATTATTTTTTATAAGGGCAGAAATGAAATATCCATTAATTCTACAAATGCAATATGAACATGTTGCATGTAATTTCCATACCATTTCTAGATCCATAACTTGGATATGCTTGTATTGTTCATCTTTCTCCCCGAGGGGCTTCCCACCTTGGAGCCTACCGATTATCTCTGCATGATTTAGTTCATTTTCATTTTTTCTTTCTGCATATTATTTATTATAGGAGATGCTTTAGAGCTTCCACTTTGTATTGACATCATTGTAACCAACAGTCTATTTGACCTACTTTAGTGGTCACTTGTCGAACATTAATAAAATTATCTTATCTTACCTACAACAATTACTCCTTTTGTATTACAACACTACACAACTTGGGTGCAATTTTCTCTAATACAAAATCTAATTGTTCTTGTGAAGAAAAATAAACACAAAATGAACGAAAATATAATTTGCAACCAGAACTCCGGCATGTTAAAATACATTTCACTACACCCTATGTATATCATTCCATGCAATGCATGTTGGTACATGGAAATTTATATTAAGTATCAACCATAAGTTTTAAACCAAACATAAAGGTATTCAACAAACCAATGTTGCGGAGCGCAAAGTGAAGCGAGGATCGAAAGCTGCAAATCCATGAGCACACCAACCCAAAAAATCCAAAGGGTATTCCATATATAATATATGTTATATTTATTATAATGCACGCCCAATGCCAATATAGCAGCATAAAATATAAAAGCATAGATTAGAGTGTTACTTGTAAATAAATACTACATTATTGAAAGGTTAGAAATGTCATCCATAATAGATAGCATTAACCATTTAGTACACAAATAACATTATATGAAAACTAAACAAACTCTTAATGGCCATTATCTTTTTATATTTGTTTGGGCCATGGAATCTTGTGTTAACCACCGTGATCAGCCCCATGCGATGGGCACAATAAAGACTGAATAGTTAGCTCCCTTATATAAGCATTGTGAAATAAGGGGAAAATTGTATTGCTTATATGAGCATTGTAATGAAAGATCTTTTTTATATAGTACTGGTGCTGAAAGGACCTTGAGGAGACAAACATATGAGATACTCCTTCTCAGTAGTTTGTTGGATCAATAATTTGGTTGATGGATGAATGAGGACTTGGTGTTAGATTGTACCTTGAATAGTCTTCTGCAGGACTGGGCAGTGGGACACACTAGTGAATAAATCTGGGCACTTTAAAAGGATAGTGAGAATACATTTATTTTTCAACACTTGGGCACATTAATTATGAGGGAGTAATCAGTGTTATAAGAGTGGATTTCTCTTCTATCTTTAGTAATCTATTCATAGCAGCTTGCATGTCATTTCTCAGTTAAGTAAAAGAGGACACATGAAATTACATGTGTTAGAATACTAAGCAGTTTTCTAATTTCTAGCTTAAGTCTAAATTCAGTTAGGCACATGCAGTCTAGTAGGTAGGGTGCATGCTTGAATGCCTCATATCATCATCAGTTGAGGTGCTATTGTGCATGTACCTAATTTTCTTCTCAGTGTATAAAAGAGAAGGAAAGGGTATAGGTTTATCCATTCATTTTGGAGCAACAAATAGTGGAGTAGTTTCCTGTGGTTTTCCTGTAGCAGATTTCAGATCGGACAATACGAAAGTAGTAAAATATTTTGACAATCCATCTACTAATATTTTTTTGTCTTTTAAGAGTGAGTAAAAATGATGTGATTTAGGAGTCAGGACAAACCTGTTAGTTTCCGTTATAATTTTTCTGCAGTATGTTTTTGTAAATTTAATCATGTTTTTGTAATATAGTTAGACCCTACAGAAAGAAGTCAAATCTGATTTAATATTTGTGCCTACTTATTGGTTGTGGTCTTTGTGGTCCTACCACGTAAAATAGCCCATCGTAATCAAGAGAAAAGAAAGTGAAGAACAAATTTTTGTCGTACCTTTTTTTGTAGTACCAAAAGGGGAAAACAAAGAAGAATATCTACAAGAAATTTAGACAAATGCTACACTTAGGGGGTTATCTTCACAAATTCATTCTACTAGATATGCTACAACCCCACATATTGAGTATATTAAAGGTATGATAAAGATGTCATAGGAGAATATCATCAAGAACATTCAATACTAGATCAACTCCATACTCATGATATAGATGTAGAAGAATCCCTTAAAGAAGTAATGATAGAGATCAAGCAAGTCCTGACCATCACTGGTAAAATCAATAAAAGGACTAAAAATATTTGCGTAAAGAAAAACCCAAGGAAAAATTAGATATATCTAGACTACCTCTAAATTTCAGATCTCAAGAAATGTTTTTTCGGCTCCTTCCATTGGAACAACAACAACCAAAAAAGAAAGAAAGAATAGGAGCAAGGTTGAGATTGGATGAGAGACAAATTCACCCCAAGAATCCTGGGCAATGGCATTCCAATCAATCCTTCCCACCACTAAGGATAAAAATTCCCAAGTAAGAAAATCCATGAAAGTATTCCATACCATATGCACAGACCTCCAGCTCCAGATATGGAAGATGGAATGAATATTAACCAAATGCTATGGCCACCAGAAGTTCTATAATGGAACTTGAATGGATCTACTACTCAGAAGATAGAACAGATGATACACAGAATGTTTAATGTCTATAGAGATTATGTAGCCAATGTCAAAGATCCTACTTCATGTAGAATGATAATACCAACGTTTACAGGAGCCCTACAAAAATGGTGGCAAAGAACAACGACAATGGAAACATGGAACAAATGGGAACAAACAAAAACAAAAAATGCAAAGGGACTTGAAGAGTCTAACCTAATAGGTTGCATGAATGCAGAAATAATAAAATACTGGGGAGGAATAACATAAAATATGAAAGCTAAAAACACCCACTTCCTGTTAAATATGAAAATCCTCCTAGATTTTGAATTGTTTCACCGAGATTGGGTAATCAGAATACAAGATGTAGAAAATGGTGATAGCAAAGTTTGGAAGAAAAATACATTTCTGCATTGCCAAAAAAAATTCCAAGGATTTTTCACTAGTGCTTTAAGTAAACAACCCTTGACAGAGTATAGTTGGGATGAATACTAGGTGCAGCAAGATATGAAATCTATTTCATACCCTCTTCTTAAGTTTCATTCCGTTCCGTCAGTGTAGTTGCTTGGTGGGTTGGTCGAGCCTGACTCTTAAGCTCAACTTCCTCTTTTTTAGTCTTTCTTCGAATCCCTATCCCTGCCGGTCGAGACTACACTTGCTCCGTGACTTGCTGCTTACTTTTAAGTAGTTTATAGGCACCTATCAACAACCTGACGCGTTGCTGCTTACGTTCTAGTAGTTTACCAGGTGAAGGAGCTAAGCCAGGAAGAAAAGAAAGACAGAATACGAAATGCTCGCTTCTTCAAGCAATCCATAATGCTAACCTTCAATAGAGTCTTCAATCCAGCTATAAGTCTAACCTTATTTATATAGAGTATTAATGCTCGCAAGCAAGAAGCCAAGTAATCTCCTTTATTCCATCCATAAAGCAACCACTTCAAGCTAGTTGTTATTATCAGGTAGTAGGCAAGCAAGAAGGCAGTTCTTCCTCCTGTACCAACCAAAGCTAAGCACTTTAAGCTCTTTCATGCTAGTACTTCTTCTCTTGTATTCATTATTGCTAGTAGTTATTCAATAGTCTTCTTGATTCATTAGAGTAGTCTTTATCAAGTATAAAGTATGCATTTTAATACACACAATGCCTATATGAGCGAGGAAGAGAGGGTCTGCAAGAGCTGGAAGACTTTTATCTAATTCATTATAGTGGATTTTCTCTTGTCTAGTTGTGCTTCTTAACTATTTATTAAATACAGTCTGCTTCTCTTGTATTCTGTATGAGAAATGAAAGCCCTAAGCAAGCCAACAACGGAGCATTCTACGGAAGCTGACTACACTGAATTCAATCCCTGGCCAACCCATACAGTACAGTAGATTGAAACAGGAAATAAATCTAGATTATAAAAGCAAACAACTACGTAAACGGAGCAGCAAGACAAGAATTCATATCGGACTTGGTTCTTTCTAAGTTGTTAGGGTAATCGGGGTGCCCCTCACACTGGGGACTATTCCTCCTCCCTCTGGTCTCCCCTATACGGTAGCATCAGCATAATATTCAGTATTCTATCCGTGCCTACTTGGTTGGGTGAACCTCACTATCTCCATTTTCTGGTGGGAACTTGGCTCAACCAACAACCTCCCCTCCTTTCTATAGTTGGTGTTCGTGGCGCTCGCTGTCAGATATACTGTGTCAAGGCCGAAGCTACCGGGATCCTATTATGACTCTAGAATCGCCTCTCAACTAGAAAGAAGAAACGTGCCTCTTTATTCTTAATGCACAGGTATAGTCGCAAGAACAAGCTAAAAAACTAACTCTAGAGATGGAAGGGATGCATCTGGCTATGTATTTGTACTCATATTTGCTGCTTGCTCTGTTACTAGTGGTACAGATGGTGGCATACTAACAAGCCAACACGGTGGCCTTGGTGGTAGCCTTGGTGGATAAGCTACTAGATATGGATCTATTTCTGCCTGTTAAACTGGATTACTACAGCTTATATTGTTTCTACCCTCAATTACTCCCACTCACAACCGTTGCAATTATAATAGAAAGTATTTGCTACAGCCTTGCCTTGTATCAAAATATGTTCTAATTAGTGCGAGTTATTCTTTCCACTGATTGGGTTCATATTTTGGTGCTAACCTCCTCCTCCAGCCTGATATCATACTCAGCTATATAGGAGATATATGCATGAGTAGGACAACCACCAAAGCTACTTGAGAATATCTTCGAAGAAAAGCAGGAGTATGCAGACAATACAGAATGCAAGAACCATACTACCCCCAAAGAAAATAGAGAACAAAAGGCTAGAAAAAAGGAAAAATTGAAATACTACAAGTATGTGTATACTGAGAGATACAGGAAATACAAGAAGAAAAAGGAATTAGAAAGGTACCATAGAAAAAGGAGGAAACCCAGAAAATATGGCAAATGGTATTCCTCAAAGATTGGTAAGAGTAATTACTAGTATGAAAAACAAGGACGAGTTTGGAGGAAAGTTAAGATGGAAGTATTCTCCAAAACCAAAATGCTACAAATGTGGCACACTTGGGCATTATGCAAATAAATGCCCAAACCCAGCAAATCCAAGAGAACAAGCCAATTTCTCTGGAGTAAAGAAGGTACATATGTCCCCAAAAGAGATGATTAAAAATTATAAATGTGCACTATGCGGAAATAAGGGACACAGCGAACCCAGTGCCCAGAAAGGAGAGCCTTTATAAGAAAGTAAAAGTAAACTGCAATTATTCTTCATAAATTTTCTTCGTCAAAAGAAGTAAACTACAATTATTCTTCATCATAAGAAAGCACAGATTTTGATCAAATACTGAAAGCTGGTGAGGACCATCAATGTAAATGCTCTGATTCAGAAGATTGCCATTGCTCAATCCCAGAAGAAAATTTCAGTAGCAACCCCAATGAAGATGATAATAATGTTTTTGCTACATATCTTGCAGGGGCAAGAATATAAGGCCTTCACTTCCTAATACAATACGATAAGGACTAACAATCAGGTCTCAATAATGATGAGACAAAAAGAAGAAATAGAAGAAGGCCAAACCAAAGAAACAATGAAGAAAGCCTTTGCAGAAGCATTCCTACAAAAGAAAAAAGAGAAAGAAGACCAACGATCAAGGGCTAGTAGTAGATCAAGGAAGTTCGATTTTCATGCAAAATCAAATTGGAGTCTATTTGTAACAACTCTCCCTTTTTATGAAATAAATACTATGCCATTGCTAGAGACAGACCAAAAAAAGCGGTAACATTACATGACCTAGCAAGAGAACAAAACAATTTGAAAAAGAAGATCAAGGAACTCTGAACCACAATAGAAAAGCTCGAAAGCTAAATAGGATCCAGAAAGCTTGGATTCAAGCCTCCAAATTGAGGAAGAAGAAACAGAGGAGCAAGAACCGAGATATTAAGGGTCAAAATTCACTGACATAAGAGGCCCTAAACTTTTTGATTTTGATGCTTTCAGAGTAAATGAAATTGTGCACCAAAGATATACTGTCTCTCTCGGAATTAGGATTGAAAATGAAGATTTTATCTTTCCCACCCTGATAGATTCTGGACCAGACATTAATATGATATATATAGATAAGGTTCCTGCCAAACTTGGTAATCCTACTCGCCATATTATTCATGCAGTAGGATCTTCATCTATTCAACATATCCGAATCATCATGCCAGGCGGCGACAAAGGAAAACGTTTTCACAGAATAATTGCGACGTGCAGGTAGCATCTCTACTAAAATCTTCTGTAGGGTTTCAAAGTCCTCAGAGTGAGAAAGAAGATTGGTAAGCTTGTTATACGTTAAAATGTTATGTGTGAAACCTAGTTGTAGTTTGTCCCATTGGAAAAACCTTCCCAGCCCTTCTAGACAAAACGAATTCATGAAAATGATGAAAGCTCTTACCATTTTTGAAGGTTTTGAAATTCGCGGGGTCTACATTCGGGTGCCATTGCAATGGTGGAGAGCTCAAATGTTGGTGGCTTAGCTGGCTTGTCAAAAACCCTCGCCTGATAGAAACCTCAGTTGTTGCACAACACAAACAAACCACAACCGGCATTGCACAATCCCTTGAGCTTCGCGACCTGCGTTGTAGAAGCCATTTGCTGAGTGATACATGTGTATAGGCCTCATAAAAAAATCAAAAATTTAATCTAGCATGATCTATATTAAATCCAATGCATTTCCACTCGCATTCAAAATTGAACCCTTCCCAGCCCTTCCAGACAGAACGAATTCATGAAAATAATGAAAGCTCTTACCATTTTTGAAGGTTTTGAAAGCCGTAGGATCTACATTCTAGTGCCATTGCGATGGTGGAGAGCTCAAATATTGGTGGCTTAGTTGGCTTGTTAAAAACCCTTGCCCGATAGAAGCCTCATATGTTGCACAACACAAACAAACCACAACTGGCATTGCACAATCCCTTGAGCTTCGCGACTTGTGTTGCAGAAGCCATTTGCCGAGTGATACATGTGTTTACGCCTCATAAAAAAATCACAAATTTGAAATTACCCATAAAAAAAGAAGGGCAGGGGCAGGCAACATTTGAAATTACCCATCCAAAAGATGTTGAAATTCCTATGCTATAAAGTTCAACTCATTATGCAAAACATTGAAAATATGATCAATTATAATCATTTAATCATGTCATGCACTCACTGCTTAATTGCTTAGTTGTGTAAGATAATCATTTATGATTGATGACTACGAGGCACTAGCCACCGAAATGTGACTCTGACTCCCAAGTCACTTGGGGCTGCAATCTAAAGTGTGAAATTTTGTCAACAACTACGACTATAACAAAAAATAACAACTATTAGTCTACTACTAGGCTTGAAAGAAGCTCAAAAAGTTGCGCCTACTACCTATGTGAACCTCGATACCAATTTCCACTCTTTTTTTGTCAAAATGAGATTTAAAAGGTCGGTTTGATAAGTCCTCCTCTACAAGACTTCATTTCTTGCATGAATATCATGGACTCACGACAACTATAGAGAACACTCGATGTCATGCAAATACAAATAATGGCATGTAGCTAGGATCACAAAGTATGCAGAAGTTAATTTATGCATTGCTTTAGAGAAGGTTCCTTGGGCACACGATATGTAGAAACAATGGTTACTAATAAAATTTAAAAAAAAATTGTTGGCTCAAGAATAGCCTTTAATTTGATGGTTGGCATGATCGTGATGTAATCTCCCTCTGTCCTTCCAAACATTTGTGGTTTCTCACAACTTTTGTCCTCATCGCTACCAAAATACATATAAAAATTACTTGTCTTTACATCCTCTTCTCTTTAAATCCTCCTTGTCTTTACATATATATCCTTGCTTGTCTTTACATATAAATTCTCCTTGTCTTTACATATAAATCCTTACTTGTCTTTACATCCTCTTCTCTTTAAGGATTATTATGCATGCACATTCTCACCTTATAATACGAATTGGGTCAAGGTGCAAAGACAACCATAAAATATTAGATGTGTCAAGATGCAAAGAGTAAGAGACAACTATAAGTAAGTCTTATATTAAATTTACCATATAAGTTTTTTATTAACACTATCAACTAAGATTTGACACGTTGGATTCGTGTGATATTCTTATCACTCCTTACAAATGTGATTGCAAGGCATTCTTTGAAGGTGAAGTCCATAATTTTAGGTATTCTTCATCATTATCATGCCTTTTGGTAAGACAATAAAGAGGGTAGTGGCCTGCATTAACATGGAAAACAGTTTCGACATAGAGGTTATAAACATTAATTTTTTTTATTAAATAACTTAAATTCCTACCCATGACTGTTGATTCACTGAATCATGGACTGGTACAAAACACAACAAATTTTAGAGCCATAAGTCCTTAATTACTCACACCTAGAACTTTCTCAAATCTAGCCATTAATAAACTTCTTTTGGTATTTTGGTTCAATTTAAAAGGCAAAGTGTTGAGACTCAAATATGCAGCTAGTTGCAATGATTCAGTTAACTTAGGCCCCTCCATCACATACATGTATGATTTCATGACAAGTGTTGAACAAAAATATCCGATGCCCCAATCCCGGTTATGCTAGATTTGCCAACTTGTTTGGTATGTAGGAATTTTTTTTAATGTTTTATGAGTTGTGTATTATTTTTTCTTAGGTGCCCAATCCTTATCATTCTTACATCTCTCAAGATTTGATTGCACGTGGATGCCCCAATATGGTAATGGCATAGTCTAAGTAGTTTTTTTGTACAATGAAGTGTGCTCCAACTTGAAAAAATACAATAGAATAGGTGTTATGTTACTGAGTCAACAAAAGAGAATATTCCAGACATTTGTTATTGATGGCTTGTTCTTACTAGATTGGAACAAATGGTAAGTTCGGAGATCAAGAGGGACCCAACTGTGCTCCTCAAACCCTAGAAAAATGGGATTACAAAGTAAATATGTGATCTCCCTTGAGAAATTTATTCAGAGAGCCTCCTAGTGATATAGAAGTGAGCCAAGTCCATGAGTCATCCTGTTAAGATGAGCAAAGGGAGGAGGCCAGGGAGTATTCACTTGATCTCTTTAAAAAGCATATTGTGAGGCTTCAAGGTTTCTCTAGTTTTATATCTCAGATAAGCCATACCATTGACTATGAATCCTTCACTTATGAGGAGGCATCCAAACAACAAGTTTTGAAATATGTTATAAAATTCGATTAATAATGACATGTGGAAAGTGGTTCTCAACTAACCTTAGACTTGGCATTGGCAATAGGTTGATTCCACGGGTTCAAAATCCTAGTAAGCTACGAAAGACAACAAGATACATGAGGAATCACATCCTCGAGGCTCTATTGGGAGTTCATATCCCCTGTCTTCGAACATGTTTTTGAACACATGTGCCTAAGTAATGGGTCTATGTGTGTCCCTGATCGAAGGTGGTGTGCTTGATTGGAAGTGCACAAGAGATAAGTGAGGAAAGTGTTTTGAATGTTTTGAATTTTTGTTTTATGTTTCCATTTTTTAGTTATTTATTATATATATATATGAAAATATTTGTGTGGTTTTCTTAGTTTTTGGTTTGTCCATTAGATCTCATATTATGTGTGTCCTCTTAGAACATGGTTTAAGGATGAAATATAGGGTACCTATTAGGACATAAAATTTATCCTTTGGGTTTATAGGAAATGTGTGAGGCTCCAATCATCACACATGTACTTCATAAGAGATTGTTTCCTACAAGTGTGATTTGGTGGAAATGTAAGGTTGATAAAAGTAATCATGATCCTTGGGGATCATTCCATAGGTAGAGGTTGAAATTGAAGGTATTGAGCCATAATGTTTACCACTAATACTCATGGACAATGCATGGTATATTTAACCACCATGCAAACCTAGCAAAGGGTATGTGGCCCCACTCCCACCCCAACTTATCCTCCAACTATTTCCATGTTGTTATTATCCATATGTTCTTACCCACCTAATTAAATTTCTAAAAATATTTGGAATATGGATAATAATGTGAATTCTTTTTCTATGTAACCCACTCCATTGTCCTATCCGTGAGATGCAGAAACGTTGGTGGCGAGGTATGGTTAAGACACCCCCCAAGAGGAAATGTCGTAGATTCAAATCCCACGGATTCCAAAAATCCAACCATGTTAAGGGTTGGTGTGGTCCAAGCCGGGTGCGATCCCCGGGTGATTTTGACGGCTTAGATGCCCCTGGTTTGTGCTAAATTACCAAATGGAAAACCTGCTAGTCATGGGGGTTCTTCCCATTATCCAAAAAAACCACTCCATTGTCCTCGTGTCTTTATTCTTAACAAGAATAAAGAAAACCAAAACTTCGGAGCCCACATTGACAACCAATTCAATTATGATTTTGAGAGATGAATGAGCCAACCAACTTGTTCTCTTGGTTGATGTGAAGAATTAATGAATGTTCAGGGATCCATTGTGGGATGTCTTGACATTCATGTTTAATACCCATAAATCATTTTTAAACGGGTAATTTATCAAAGTTCGGGTTGGCAATTCAAATGTAGATTTTCATGCAAGGAATGGAGATAAATGGTATTGTACTGCCTCTCTACAAGGTGTGTGTAGGCGGGGGGGGGGGGTGGGGGGGGGGGAAACTACTAAACCCAATGGCCATATCAGTTAATGTAAAACCCAATGGATAACAAAATTTTTATGGTCAATACCTCACAACCTCTATTACTTGTTATTGGCTCCAATATCTCAATTCCTACAGTATCTAGAAGTATTATGACATGCATCATCATCATGGACATCAAGGTTGTCATCAACATCAATGCCATATGGTACATCACTGTCATCTTAACCATCATAATCGTCAGCATTAAGTACATCATCAACAAAATCATCATCATCATTCTCATTATGGTGCCCCATATCCCATTAGTGTTCTTAAGCACTCATCGACATTAGGATTAATTTCATGTAATTGTTAAGGTCAATTATACGTCATTATAGTCATTTCGATGATAATATAAGGATTTTTTAGATGTCATTACAAAAATTTGGGTGCTGTTAGAATCAATTAGGATCCAAAAGTGAGACCACATGCATAATAATCGTTGACATCCACATCGTCATCATCATCATGCAATAAATCAACATAATTGTCATCGTCGCAGTCATCATCAATATAATTTCAATAATAATGAGCAAGGAGCCCTACTACCTCACAAGAATGGATGATATAGTCTTATCATTATCAAATCATATCCATATCATGTTTTGGGAGAAAGACACCATGAACATTTACACACTATTACTGTAAGTGACTGTCACTTATCAAGTTTTGGGAGAAAGACACCATGAACTGATATTTTACATTAACAACTCATTCATGACATCAAATGCGTTAAGCAAAATCAAATCTGAACATATCAAATTTGAGAGAGTTCACATGCCTGGGAATAAAGCGTTGGAATGACTAAGTAAATAACTTCGTGTGCCCATAAATGCTGCTACAGATATATCATCTCCACCATAGTTACTTTGTCACCAAGTGATGAATTAAAGTGTTGTAGATGGTCTTCAAAATGTTTGTCTTTCAACACAGGAGAGACCCTTCACAAGGTAACGCTACTATAGGTTCAATTCACTTAATAGTGATAGTCTCTTTTGTTACACGACTTGGAGGTATTATCCATCAAAAATAATTATTAAAGACTCCAATATTGCAAGCAATCATCCAGATCATATTGCAAGGAAAGACATCTACTTGGTTGGCCGACTTACTATCAAATCAGGCAAGTCAATCATTCTCTGGTTGGCGTCTCAGTAAGTCTAGCCGGGTTCGACCGATCGGTTGGAGGTTTTAACTCGCCTTGGGGTTTTTCCTAAGTGGCTTATGGTAAGTAAGGAAAACCTGATAAAGCAAGGAGAAAGAGAGTTCGGTGCCTTTGAAGGGAAGAAATATAGGTATAATTGAGGGAAATAACAATAGGGGCCTAAACAGTCCATTGTATTCACATAAGTATTTATAAAATGAAATTTTATTATTAGTATTATTATTTTGGTATTACACCTTAAATGGAATCTTAATTAGTTCTAACACTTTCATTAAAAATTTAACCATTCCTTCAATGTTCCACAACCACACATACCTTACAAATGGAATCTTCATCATGTCAACGATATATAATCCTATAATGGGGATTTTTCTTGGTGTCCAAGTTAGGGTTGATACAAAAATACAAGTTATTGACCCATGAATTTGTCTTTGGATCTCATGGTCCATACATGGGACCTTTGACCACCACACAAGTTCTACAAAGGGAATCTTTGGAATATGAGTGAGATATGGTGTTTCTTGTAAGCTTTAGCGAACCATTAATGGTATTTAGAATCATAAAATGTTTTATGGTTGAAAGTCAAGGTCTTGAGCCATAACATTTTTCTGTGGAGCTCATGGGTCGTGCATGGGGACACAACAACCACATAGGAAATTAGTAGTGAATATCATCCCTCGAGTGCATTATGGTGGTGATTTTGAGTTTTTCCACATTAGAGGTTAATTTTAGTGCCTAATGCATGGTTTGGTGCCAATAGATAGGTTTTGTTTCCATAACATTTGTCCTTGAGGCTCATGGGCGATGTGTGGGGCCTTAAGCCACCATAGTTTTGCATGAGAGAGGGATATGGCGCTCATTTAAAGATTTGGATGCTAAGTGTTGTTCTCATTTCCCGTTCAATAGTCCAACGCAAAAATACAAAGCCCTACACCAATATTTTCCTCTATGGCTCATGGGCAATGTGTAGGGCCTTAGTTATCACATAAGCCCTTCATAGGAAAAATTTAACCTACAAGAGGAATATGGTGGCCATATCAAGATTTGTAACACTAAGGAGGTTGTTATGAACCAAGATTTAAATTAAGGAGGGTCTAAGTCTTTACCAATTCCATATAGGTCCCATGGTCCATGCACGGTCTTTTAGTCCACCACATAGAGCTTTTGTAAGGAATATTTAACATACATGTGATATATGGTTATCATTTTGAGGATTAGCAAACTAAGGATGGTTTTAAAGGCCCATTCCTTGGTATATGTACACATATAAAATCTCACATTACATATTTTCATAAGAGCTCATGGTCCATTTATGGGGCCCCAGCTAACATACATGTCCTCCATAAGTAATTTTGGCTTTTAAGTGTAATATTGTTAATATTTTCAGGTTTAAACTACCAAGGATGGTTCTCAATTCATGTCCCATGGTTTGATGTGAAAAGAAATGGTCTTAGACCATAACATTTATTTGGGGCTCATAATCCATCCATCAGGCCATAAGCCACTACTAGGGATAAAGCTTTGTTAGTGTGGTGTCTTTGCATGTTAAACTGGGATTTAATGTGTGCAAGCAAGTTAGGAGAATTATAGAGTATGGTTCTTGGTGCAAAGGTCGTGGATCCAAATGATTGTTTTTGTCGATGATTAGCTCCAGAAACACACTTTATTCTTGCTTCGATTGGAGGTGTGTGGGGCTATGCACTCAGTTATCATAGGGAGATATGCACTAATTTTATATTGTTTGTGGGCATGAACTCCTTCTACATAAATAAAATATAGCATCACACAAAAATGCTATCACATGAATCATGATCAATGACATTGATGTTAATATATTTGACTTTATGTTAGATGTTTTATGAACACAATCCCTAGCTCTAAACCTGGTGGAATTCCTAGCGCAGTTCCTTTCAAAATTTCTGGCATTATTCCAGGTGCTATACTTGGATCTATACCTAGCGTTATGTTGGATGCTTTCGAGGTGCAATTCTTGGCTCTATGCTTGGCGCTATGTTGAATATTTTTCTTGTCAAAATTCATGGCGCAATTCTTGTTGCTAACCCTGGATTAATATATGGTGCTATGCTATTCATGATGATTTTTGGAGGCTATTCTTAGTGTTATATGGGATGCTTTTTTGGATGCTAATTGGGACGTTAATTGGGATGCTAATTGGGATGTTAATTGTGATGCTAATTGGGATGCTAATTGGGATGCTAATTATCGTCCAAAATAGCACTAACTTTTAAAAAGGGACGATAATTGGGATGCTAATTGGGACACTATTTGGGATTCTAATTGGGATGCTAATTGGGACACTATTTGGGATTCTAATTGGGATGCTAATTAAGACGCTAATTAGGGCGTTAACTAGGATTCTAATTAGCATCCAAAATAGCGCCAAGTTTTAAAAAGGGATGGTAATTGGGATGCTAATTGGGATGCTAATTGGAATGCTAAATGGGATTCTAATGGGGATGCTAATTGGGACGCTAATTCAGACGCTAATTGGGATGCTAATTAGTGTGCAAAATAATGCCAACTTTTAAAAAAGGACGCTAATTGGGATGTTAATTAGAATGCTGATTGGGACATTAATTGGGACACTAATTGGGATGCTAATAAGGACACTAATTGGGAATATAATTGGGATGCTAATTAGCATCCAAAATAGCGCTAGCGTTTAAAAAGGGACGTAAATAACGCCATTAAAAGCGCCATCCCGTGGAAAAGCATCCACTTTGTCCAAAAAATGATGAAAAATACACTAAAAATGATAGTGGATGCTAAAAAGGAAGCTAAAAGAGACGCTAATCACAGGTTTTTGTTGTAGTGGTATTGGGGAAGCCATCATTTTTGGAAAATCATGTTTTTCCTTATTGGGCAAGTAAATAACCAGAAATGCATGCCCATTCCATTTCTCATTCATGTTTTTCATTTCCTCATGCAACTGGAGCAAGCTGGGTGTTTTCCTTCACGTTTTTTGTTATTTTCCTCATCTATCCATGCTAGTAATTCCGTTTTTGTATTGCATAGTGGCTAAGAAGCATAGATTCATGATTTGGTGGTTTATAGGGGCCATTTTTTCTCTTGTAATTCCCATAGACTTTTTCTAAATTTGAATTCATGATATGGGGGTTTGTAGAGGTCGTTTTTTCCCATAATTGTGTTCTGAAATTGAATTGCTCACCCAAGGTTGTTTTCCCTTCTACCAATTCGTTTTTGGTTACCCAACGTTTTTCTCCATGCCCAAGATTTGTGTTTTGCTGTTAGGTGCATCCTTCTTTTGGTCTGTGAGGCTTAGGAGTGGAAGAGGCCCAAAATTCGCTTGATAAACCTAGTGAAGAGAGGAACCTCATAGAAAGATCAAGAGGGGTTGGCTTATCTTCTATGCACATCTGAGAGAACAATGGAAGGGAAGGTATGGCCTAAGGGACTATCTAGCAGTGAAGGAGATATTTACTTATATTGGTTGTGTAGGTATTGTGGAGGCCAAGCTAGATATGTCTTGTGTAGGTGTCCATAGCTATGTGCTTGAGCTCACTACCTTAGCAATTCATCCTTTCCACTGCCTTAGTATCATGATAAACCCAATTGTAGAATGGCTTGGATGAACCTTGTTGTGTATTTGGCTATGTGTGAACTTGTTGTTCCATTTTTCCTTGTGGAAATCATGCCCAGCTCAGGGGTGGCAGTTGTGCCGAGAGATTGATGAGCACGACTGGCCTATGGTTGGGTGGAACATTGCAGCGACATAGCTAGTTGTGGGGCAACTCCATTTCAAGATAAGTATTCTCTCGTGTTAATTCTGCAATGTATTTGTTTTATGAATTATTATGAACATTATGAATGTGTTGAATGAGATTTGCTTCCGGTGTATATTAATGCATTATGCATCTGCATATGTTTTTATCTTCAATGCATTTATGTTTATGTTCATGGGGCTAAATTATCGGTTTGATAGACATAGCAACTGTTGAGTCGCGTCCTCTCCTCGGGGAGAGAGGGGAGGGGATGTGACACTGTTTGGTTAGAATACCAATAGTACCCTTTCCCAAAATAGTGACTTGGACATTATTTCCAAGTGTAACATCAGTTTGAATTGAATTATTTGGACTGGAAAACAAACTTAAATTGCCAGCCATATGATTCCTGTAGCCTAAATATAAATACCATATGTCACTCGGAATTTCTTTGATGGTATTGCATTCAATTAGGGATGTGGATGCCATCAACATTGGGCTTGACGAAGTGCTAGTATTCATCGACTGGTTCTAGCTGTGCTTTCCTTGGTCATATTGCTTCTTCCTGCATTCATATGCATAATGACCAAATTTCTTACAATAATGACACTGGATTTTTTATTTATCAAACCTGTGAGCACTGTCAGAATAATCAACCCATAGTTAGCTACCTTAGACACTAATTAATCCATTTTTGTCTTATTTGCCTAGTTTCCATATTCCACTCTATGCAAGTTGTCCTCCACATGTCCTAGAAGGTCAAACTTGCTAAAACTGAGTCATGGAGCACTTGGGAAACCTCTTGGAATCAATTCTATTTTATCTCTGATCCTCCCTAGCGCATATCTGCTTTTTCTACTTTATTGCCTGCTTTACTGAGTTTTATGGCAAACGGGAAAGTATGACTAGGTGAAGTTGACTTGTTTTTTTCCCTCATCATCCTCCACTCTTTTCTCCTAATAAAAGCATGTATGAGTTGTCCTTCCATCACCTATTATCTTTCCTAATTGATTTTTCCAATTCGTGAGCTCCTAGGCAGATTTGGAAACCGCTTTATGCACCTATGGGGGATTTGATTAGATTTAGTAAGCCTGATTTTGACTAATTCGAATGGCATCCCAATGCATTCGAATATCTCATGTAATTATTTATTGCAATATCCTATGACTTCATAAGGTTGGCTATTGTACACTTATTCAATACGGAGTAGTTTTTTGCTCTATATTCAGTCTCCTTTGTGTGTAAATTTGCATGTTTGATTAGCAATTTTGTGAGTGCAATTGTTCTATCACCTGGGTTCAATTTCCACATGGTATCAGAGCCTTTGTAGATCAATTTCTCTCCTTCCATATTGCTATTGCAAGTTCGACATCTTGACTGGGAGCATTCTGCTGACTGAAGGGACAATTTACATTAAGCCAGGCAACTTCTGTGAATCTCAAGCAGTCTTTGATATATACGACAAACATATTCAAATTCCATGTACATACGTTTCAAGTTGCATGGGAGCGAATTGAATTGATGTGGATGCCTGAGAGGAAAGGAATACTGATACCAGTTGTTGGATTGACAATGAAATATATTCATTGTCTACACATGGTAAGGGGATTTCCTTGGGTTTTTAAAGTGATTTTGGTCTAACTGTTTTGTCATTTTCCTGCTATACTAATGTAGGTATTGTGCATAATTTAGTTATGTCTTATGGGTTTTGAATTTGAGACTAACCACGAGACGAAAGAAGCTATGAAATGAGAAAGGAGGTAAGAGTGTGACATGATGAGGCCATAGCCATTAGTTTGGGGAAAATGATACTTCAAACCACTCAAAGTGTAGTTGCTTATACTTATTTTCATTCATTATTGGTGGGATTTAACGAGAAAATTGCGGTAAAAATTCTTAAGCATAGTAAAAAAACACATATGAAAATGGTGAACAATTGATAAATTCAAATGAATTTAACAGACTAAATATCAACGATGAAATAGATTTGCACCGTAGATTTCAGGGAAATGGATGATTAAGATTGAAGCGAGAGAGTGAATTGCGTAGATGAATTCAACCAAACAAAAAAATATGGATCGATGATAGGGAAAGAGATCACGAAGTGAACTTGCATGAGAAATAACTGATTTGCAAAGTAAAATGAATTTCCACACTTGATCACAGATCAATGGCTAGGAAACATTCCATAAGAGATTGACGATTCTCTTGAATATGTACTTTTCGCATCGTTGATTTCTTGCGGACTCTTTCCTGGCCATTGAACTGATATTTGATGTAGATTGTAGATTGCGGATGCACGTTTTGAGATCACAATCTGCATTTGATTGTAGCTCGATGGTAAGGAGTGAACCCGCAAGAAAATCAACGGTCCAAAAGAATTGCAGAAACAAAGTTGCGGAGGAAAAATTGCGAAGGTCTTGAAATAAGAAAGTGTGGTTCCACATTCCGCATTCTGCAATCCATAAGATCAATGGTCATGATAGACTCCACAAGAGATCGATGATGTGAAAGAAGTTTGATTGCGGGTTCACGAATTTATTCCATTCAACTCCCGCAATCCGCTTTCCACCTCGCTTCTTCCGCACCATAGATTCCTTGCGAAATCAATCCTCGCCGTTGATCTACTTTTACTTGTGAATTGCAAGTTCATGAATTTCTCTGATTCAATTCTCACAATTCTCTTTCTGCATCGGTTCTTTCACATCGTTAATTCCTTACGGAATCAATTTCGACCATCGATCTATTTTTCATTGCAGATTGCGGGTTCACAAATTTCTCCAATTCAAGTCCCGCAATTCCCTTTCCGCATCGCTTATTCTACACAGTTGATTCCTTTCCAAATCAATCCCGAGCGTCGATTTATTTTTTGTTGCGGATAGCGGATTGCGGGTTCATGAATTTCTCCGATTCAACTCATGTAATTACCTTTCTGCTTTGCTTCTTCTGCACTGTTGATTCATTGCAGAATCAATCTCGACTGTCGATCTATTTTTGGTTGCGGGTTGCATATTGCGAGTTTACGAATTTCTTCGATTCAACTCTCGCAATTCCCTTTCCGCATCGCTTCTTTCGCACCATTGATTCCTTACGGAATCAATCGCGACCCTCGATCTATTTTCAGTTGCGGATTGCGGGTTCACAAAATTCTCCGATTCAACTCCCGCAATTCCCTTTTCTCATTGCTTGTTCTGCACCGTCGGTTCCTTACAAAATCAATCCTGGCCCTCGATCTATTTTTGTTTGTGGATTGCAGGTTCACAAATTTCTCCAATTCAACTCCCACAATTCCCTTTCTGCATCGCTTCTTCTGCCCCGTTGATTCCTTTCAGAATCAATCCCAACCATCGATCTGCTTTTTGTTGTAGATTTAGGGTTCACAAATTGCTCCGATTCAACTCCCGTAATTCCCTTTCTACATCGCCTCTTCCGCACTGTTGATTCCTTGCAGAATCAATCTCGACCGTCGATCTATTTTTTGTTGTGGATTGTGGGTTCATGAATTTCTCCCAATTCCTCTTCCGCATCATTGATTCTTTGTGGAATCAATCCCAACCATCAATCTATTTTTTGTTGCGGATTGTAGGTTCACGAATTTCTTCGATTCAACTCCCCCAATTCCCTTTTCACATCGCTTATTCTGCATCGTTGATTCATTATAGAATCAATCCCGATGGTCGATCTACTTTTGGTTGTGGATTGTGGGATCACAAATTTCTTCGATTCAACTCCCTCAATTCCCTTTCCGCGTCGCTTCTTCTGCACCATTGATTCCTTGCAGAATCAATCCGGACCATCGATCTATTTTTGGTTGTGGATTGCTGATTACAGGTTCACGAATTTCTTCGATTCAACTCCCACAATTCCCTTTCTGAATTGTTTCTTCTACACCGTTGATTCCTTGTGGAATCAATCCCGATTGTCGATCTATTTTTGGTTTCGGATTGCAGATTGCAGATTGCGGGTTCACGAATTTGTCCAATTCAACGCTCGTACTTCTCTTTCTACGTCGCTTCTTTTGCACCGTTGATTCCTTGCGAAATCAATCTATTAAAGAGGTTTTTTGGCTTACTAAAAATGGGTTGTGTATCAATGTTTATATATATGCCTACAACATTTGTGAAAAAAAGTAACCAATAATCAAAGTATATTATTTATGAGGTAAAGGTGAATGATATATATAAACAATGTTTTTATTTGTGTAAAGAGTATAAAACTGAAGTGTACCATTTTCTTCGCTTCTCTCATTTCACAACATATACTTTTAAATAATGTTATTCTTAAAAGAATGAGAAACATTCATAAAATAAGGATTTTAAATGTATGGAAATTGTTGGTATGAAATTATTTTTAAAAATTAATTATGAAAAATGAAAATGAAAATTTTCAAACTTTAAATTCTAAAATACGACGCACCATCTTTTAAATTTCCAATTTGTCGGTATGCTTAATTGTTGCTTTCTCACTATGAACATTTCCTACCTTTTATTCTCAGCCTTTCTTTTTATTTTTCCGAAAAAAATTCCCAAGAACAATTTTCTTTCCCTTTTAAAATTAGAAATCGCATAAACCTTAACCATTTGTGAAGAATGCTCGATGCCCCTCCTGCACGGCAATACAAATGCGTAATGTTCACTGCTCCATTCATCTCCCTCCCTGTGAATCACAGCTGCTTTTCTGCTCCCTTCCGCACTACGTAGATTTCTCTCTGTTCTGTGCGGTGCCACAAGAAAGCCATGGATGTCATCAGCATAACCAACGTTGTCATCCAAGTGATGAAAGAGGTTATCGACGAGGAGGAGAACCGTCACATTTTGGAAAATGATTTGGTTGCAAATGGCTGCAACTGCTGCATAATTGCCTTACACACGCCAAAACCATACTCCACCGCTCCGATCTGCCACCACAGCGGTGTCTCCACTGTTTCATCTACTGGTTTGCAACCAGGGGAGACAGCTCTCTAAAGAAATCAAAGAATGGAAGCTACTTTTTGATTACCACTTTCAAGGCTTTCATCGAGATTTTTCAGTATTTGCTACTGCTGCCGAGGTGCTCATCTCTCCAGTCATCCCACTGGTGAAGGATGTTATTCAAGAAGAGGAAATTTGTCACATTCTACAAACAACAGATCAATTGAGTCCTATGGACACTCTTCTGCACGATATATGTATCGTCTTCCAAGACGAACAGAAAGCGGGCCCTGAGAACCTCAAGATTTGGTTGCAAATGCTGCATAATTCCCTTACACAGGCCACAACCATACTCCGTTCCTCTTATCTACGCAGGCAACGAAAACGGTCTGTCTGCTGTGTCATCCGCAATCCGGGGATTTGACTGTCGAAACAAATCGAAGAATGGAAGGTACTTTTTAATTACATCTTTGAAGGCCTTCAAAAAGACTTTTTAGCATTTCTTAGTTCTCCCGAGGTTGTCATCTCTCCCTTCATCGCTCCAGTCATCCCAGTGATGGAGGATGTTATTTCAGAGGAGGAAAACCGTCACAATCTCGAAACTGAATTGAGGGCTATGCTCAATCTTCTGCTGGATATGAGTGCCGTCTTCCAAGATCAACAGAAAGCGGGCCCTCGGATCCTCAAGCTTTGGCTGCAACTGCTGCATGATTACCTTGGAGAGAGTCTCCATCTCATGTGCAACCCGGGGAGAGTCTCCGAAGAAATCCACGAATGGAAGGCACGTTTTGATTGCCTCTTTCAAGACCTTCAAAGAGACTTCTCAATATTTGTTACTGCTAATCAGATTATCCTGGCACACAGATCCGATTCCACCTTTGCGCGGAGAAGAGTCGGAACAACTCTATCAAAGTTATAATGCTTTGCCCACTTCAGATCTCAGGAATTGCTTGCTATATTCTGCCATATCGTATGAGAAAGATGCAGAAATTAATGTGACAGAATTAGTGCAAATGTGGATTGCAGAGGGGTTCGTCCGGAGCAAACAAAAGACCCATTTAATGGACATGGCCATTGCCCGCACCTACGTTAAACTTCTTCTGGATCGTTGTTTCTTCCACAATGTTAGTAATGAGGAGATCCAATATAGTAGCTGGCGGTCAGATAAGGAATGTATAAGAACTCACGATGTTATTCGTGAGATGGCAATTATGAGGGAGCAGAATTGTTTATTCAAGGCAGGGCAAAGAATGCAAAATTTCCCAGCGATTAATGAGGATTGCGAGAGGATATCACTCGGCAGAAATGAGATTGAAAATATCCCCAGCGAGTTGCCATGTCCAAAACTGGTGATTCTCATGTTATGTAATAATAGAATTAGTGTGGTTCCATCGGGATTTCTTGTCGGCCTTACGTCGCTCAAGCTTCTCAATCTGTCCAATAATGACAAACTAAGTTCAATCCCATCATCAGTGGGGCAACTACAACAGCTTCAGCTTCTCAAATTAGAGGGTCTCGAAATGCTGGAGGAATTGCCTGAAGAGATAGGCCTTCTTTCTTCCCTTCAATTTTTGAATCTTAGCAAGTGTGTAAGTCTACCATCATTGCCTTCACAGATTGGGCAGCTTCAAAATCTCAAGTATCTTAATATAAGTCAATGTTGGAGTTTAAGGGTGTTTCCACACGAAATCCCCCAACTTACTTCATTGACCACACTCGACGCGGAGGCAGTTGAGTTAAGTGTGGAAGCAGAATCGGAAAGAAGTATTTGTAGATTGAAAGGTCTTATAAATCTGACGATGTTGAGAATAAAGGTAAAGGTAGGCGTGAAAGAGGGAAATACGTCATTAGGAATTGAAAGGGGCATCATGGGAACCTGGTTGGACATGAGGCACTTGCGGTTGCTCTTTACAGACTATGTGGATGATCTCCCCGACGACATGCAGAACATGAGGAAGCTTCAGAGTTTCATCATTTGGAAGTACAATGGGTTAAGTCTGCCTGAATACAGTTGCAACTTTCAACATCTTCAATAGTTAGAATTGAATAACTGTCAGCATCTGAAGGAGCTCTCTCCGTTGGAGCGGTTGCCAAATCTAAAGTATATGGAGTTATATGAGTGGCCTAATTTGAAGGAGTTGGGTATAGGGAATTGTGGCAAGGCAAATGGATTTTTAATGTTGGAGAAGTTGGTTTTAAGCAGGCTAGATCAATTGGAAAGTATGGCGGGACCAGGGATCAAGATTGAAGGGCTGGTCTTAATTTCATAGTGAAGGTTATATATTCATGTAGCCATGAATGATGAAGGGCTTTCAAAAAGTTTACATTTTAAATGACATTAATAAATTAATTGTATATTTCATTTACTTGATGACAAAAATTAAAAACAAATTTTTTTTTTTCAAAATGGGATTTGTAAAATTGCACAAGTAAATGTATATCCCCGCCTACATTGTGTTCAATCTATTTGATTGGGGAATATGTCTACAATTGCTCAGTTGCTTTAAGGTTTATAATAAAAAAGGAACTCAGACAGATGGTCAAGCCGGATAGTACAATCTATGGCTATAAATTTGGAAGTATGGATTGAGGACGAAAAAACGTGTGAGGCCATTCTTGATGGCGTTGAAGGAATTCAAAACAAGAGGCAGGCTCACTTAAGAGACCATTCTTGGTGGCGTTGAAGGAAGTCAAAACAAGAGGCAGCCTATGCTAGAACTCCGAAGCTTCAGTCATAAAATAAAATCTATAGGGGAAGCAGAAGCAACCAAAGCTGAATGTTTTGAGATTACAGAGAAATTGATAAAGTATCGAAAAGATGCAGACCTGAAGAATAAACAATGGAGGTTTTTGCACAGTCATCATCTGAAAGTTTCACAGGGCCAATTCATAGAATTATCCTCTGACAAATATAAAACTAAAGTCTTCAAAAAGTAATAGGTTGTCAACTAATGAACTTGTGCTTGAATGCATGCACATCTCCGCCTTACAGTAACAGGAAAGGAAAATTTATATAAAATTACCTTGGCTGCCAGAGTTAGCCAATGAATCTAACGAGTTCTTCCTTCGCCGTTCATTGTGTCCCGCCAACCCTCTCCTGCAACTTCTCTCTGTGTCATCAAATTCTGCTATGCCATGGAATCTAGATATGCACCACAACACCCAATTATTCATGTGTATTATCAAATTATATACTTAGTATGTATGGATCCATGTTGACCTACTCAGAAAAAAAACAGTGAGGTGCAACCATCTCCTGGTTAGTTACCTGCTACACTGCTGACAGAAGCGTTGCTCGGTACCAAGAACAATGACTTTGGGGGCTTTGGAATGCATTTCACAGACTTTATGTCTCTTGTGATATTCTTTTGCATTTGCCAACACTACGTTGCATCCTTCCACTTGACAACGACAACGGGGAGGTTGCGCGGTCGAAGCCGGCAAAGCCCTCAGCTTCTTATAAATGCAATCGCCAGCGCTATTACCAGTGACTGGATTAATTACTTTAGCCAGATTCATAGAGTCTCCAAAATGCTGCCGCTTTCCTAGCTTAAGGCACGTTAAGGAATCCCCTTGAACATCCTTGATGTTATCTCTCATGGGACCCTCGTTAGCACTTTGATGACATTAATTCCTGAGGAGGTTGCGCATCAAAATTCGAATGCCCCGCCGGATCGCATTGGATCTTCTGACCCCGCCGGATCGCATTGGATCTTCTCATTAATATGATATGAAATCTCTTGGAGGCTAGTACAGGTCGAAATCACAATCACAAAAATTGTTGATGGGCAATTTTTAACTTAGCCCTTCTAGTGTAATTTTAATTTAAAACCTCCATTTTTTATTAAAATGACAAAAATTTAAAACCCCATTTTAAATGACGTGCAAATTTTAAATTCCCCTTCTTTGACGGCCTAGGAGCCCTTTGACGGGCACTGACGGCTTGAATTTTGATCCCTGGGCGGGACCATCAAATAATAATGTGTGGAATCAAACAACGCTACCAAATCTCTGTATATTGAAGATAAAGGAGTGTCTTAATTTGAAAAGACTTCCTCTGGGAATGGACAAGTTATCCAATTTGAAGATACTAGAAGGCCAAAGTAAATGGTGGCAACAAATAATTTGGGAAGATAAACGCATGAATACACACTTTGTAAATTTATTTAAAGAAAATAACTGGTAAATGTAATTTTTATTTATTTTTTAATAATTTTATAAACTAGTAATTGTTCTCTATAAGGTGTAATAAAAAGTCAAAGAGAAAAAAAATTGAAAGAAAAGTAGATATGATGAAGTGGAAAATAGTAGTATATTTTTTTGCGAATTATTATTGGTATAGGTTGGGATCTAGCCCATGATGATCTTCCACCCAATTCCACACAATGTCATGACTATTTGTTTATGCTTGAGACTAAAGCAACCTTGTTTCTTGTATAAGGAACTCTCAATTATATGTGCACTTTGGTAGATGGGTCACCCAATTTTGAGTTTTGTTAGTATTATGTGGATGCTCATGTGAACACTCAAATGCTATAGAAGATCAAATGGTTTTTTGGCTTCAAAGAGATTATGTACTCCAAAACATTCAATTTCATGGGACCCTAGAATTGTTGCGTGTTTTTGAGGTATGTCTTCATTTTAACAAGTACACTCTTTCCCCTTCAAATGAAAGTACCAAGAAAATTGACTTATATTCAAAGATTCGAAAGGAAAAGGAATCAACAACAACAAACAAACATCATTAATTTTGTAAATTTGGTCTATTATACTTAATTGTTGACACGAGATATCATCATATAAGGACCATACAATCTAAATGAGCATAAACCATCATAACATATTCGAGTAGTTCTCGTAGGGACATCCACACTGACACAACTATTCCTTCTTGAGTTGACATTGACATAATACAAGTCAAGAAAATGCATTTTGATTTGAGGAAGAAACTTTGACAACAATAGCATGATATCTTCCTAGACATGTGGCATCTTATACTACTCATTTATGACTTATTTCCATGCACATCTTCATGTACTCATAGTGACATCTCATATCAATGTGTATTATGAGCTTCACCAAATATTTTTACATGCTTTGCATCAACAAAGCCTTCTCACCTCTTCATTAAACCATTTTCAACCTCACAAGAGCATCCAAATATGTTTTATCAATTAGACATATCTAGTCATTTTTCCATTAGCTCCTTTAGTAGGGTAGGGTAGACTCAAACAACATTACTAAACCGCATCATTATTATTTTTAGGTTATTATATATATAAATCTTAATATTATTAATTGTTTATCAATTTTTTTAAATTTAAATCATATTGAAAAACCTTTATTATTAATTCAAAAAAAAACTATACTAATAATAATAATAATAAATTTGTATAATTTTGTTATGATAACAATTATTAGTGTCCATAGAATAACTTTAATTTTCTAAGTTTATAATAGTAAATGTAATTTCACCCAATATCATCCAACATATTGTAATGTTAAATTGTGATCCATGCCACTTCTTATGTTTTTATTTACCAAATACACATCTAAGCAGATTACAACAAAATGAATGTACAGTTTGCAATCTTTTCCTCCACTAAAATGTTAGAGTTATTAATTGATAAAAGTAAATTTCTTGTAAGAAAGACTAATAAACCAAACAAATGTGCAATTTGCATTCTTCCTTGAATGTAGTATTTTATAGGAAAAAAAAAATTATTTTGAAAAACTTTGGATTTGAACCAATACTCATTCTTAATGAGTTTAAAAGATACTTTTAGAATGATCATATTATAATGGAGGTTTTATATGGAAATCCAACAAAAATAATAAACCCAATTCCCTATATGAAAGCTATTTATTTGCTTTGAGAATTTCATTGTTACATAACAAGTATTAACAAGAAAACAACAATGGTAAACCATTGCAATGAGCTAAATCACTTAGATCAATTGTTGTGAGTCGACTCTTCTTAATACCTTTATGAACATAAAAGTATTTCAATATGAATACCTATGTGTAGATTAGATGGAAGCTTTATAGTAATATAAGTGACTAATTAAATATAAAAAATATTGATTAAAATTAATTCATTATCAAAATAAATGAACTTAAATTGATCTTTATTATTAGATTGATTAAGCATCTTCATTATTAAATTAATTAATATTTTTAATAAACCTAGTACAAACATAATACATCCAAGTTTAAGATATAATATGAGGTTGATGTCACCTTTCACATCATACATAAAATAAAAGGATTAATATTTAATATTCCATTGGATTTTTATTGAAATTTAGTTGTTAAAAACTTATATATGTATGAACATGTAATTATAAAGCTATTGCGAAAGTAAGGCTCATACGCCAATCATTGACAACCAATATCCCATCAGTTATAAGAGGCACCATTTTTTTTAAGTGTAACAAGGACCAGGGGGCTATGTTGCGCCCTACCAACCTAGATTAGAGGGTTGACCCTGCCAAAGGCGGGTGAGTCGAACCAACGACCTTGGGGCCTGACCCTGGAGGACTCAGGTGGGTCGAACCAACGACCTCAAGACCTGACCCCATCGGATGCGAGTGGGACGAATTAGTGACCTCGTGACAGAGGACCCTTGACAGAAGGGTCTGACCACCTGCGCTACCCGCTGGGGCAAGAGGTACCAATCACCACTACTTCTAGCCAATACCCAAGAGAGCAGCGTGTGAGTTACCACTAGTAAATACATGGGAGACAATAAACCAATAGAGAGATGTCGAGAGCCACTAGTTGATGATGTAGTTGTTCGATACAAGTGGCGGTATCTTGTTTAGAAGGCCAAAGTAAATGGTGGCAACAAATAATTTGGGAAGATAAATGCATGAATACACACTTTGTAAATTTATTTAAAGAAAATAACTGGTAAATGTAATTTTTTATTTTTTATTTAATAATTTTATAAAAAATATATAATAATAATAATTTTTAATTAAATATATAATAATAAAGTTTGAGTAATAAATTTTAAGAGCGTTTCAATAAAATTTTGTATAAATTTTATGAAGTTGTATTCTTTTAATTATAATAAAACCTTGTAATTAAGTATTATTAGTTGTTATAATAATTATAGTTTCATCTTTTCCGAATAACTTTATCTTTAATTGCTTTGGGTATAGAGTATTCATAATGGTTTATTATAATTGTTGTATTTTATATTTTTTAAACAATTTCATATTATAAGAAAATTAAAATGAATGGTGATTGTTTTGAATTGATTATCTTAGTTTTTTTAATTTTATAGTTATTCATTATCATAAAGTTTAATTATTTAATAATTTAAATTATTTATATATTCATATTAATATTAATATTATATCTATAATAAAAAAATTATTATTATTATATAATGATTTTAATTATTATTCTATTTATTATTTAGTTTACCATAAAAGCTAATTATTAATGAAAATTTATTTCTATTTTTTCAATCATTTTCATTTCTACTTTTTCAATCATTTGATTTGAAAGATGGCAATTTTTTATAACAAAAATATATTGAAATTGAATTGTTTAAATAAATAAATAAAAATGTAGAATTAATGGTTGTTAAGATATTTTTCAATGTTAAAGTGCTACATTATTAGAGGTTATTATATTTCTATTTATTAAAGCTCTTAAAACATCCTTAATGACAAGGTGAAGTTGGTTATTTAGAAGGTAAGCTTGATAGATAGTGCAAATTTCTCAATCATATTTTTTTATAAAGTATAGGTGAAGAGAGTGAAGTCATACATGTTTATTATTTTCAGGTAAATGTTTACCTTGATCATATAACACACATCAATATGATTAATTGTGTATATACTTTCATCTTACTTTGGTCTTTAAGGTATAAGGATATATCTTGAGGTGAATAATTAAATTCAATTTTAATAGAGAAGTTTTATGCTCTAATTTTTTGCATTTATTATAAGAGACTAATTTCATGGTATTAAAGCCAATGATTATGTGAATCAAAACCTTTATGCATGATTTGTAGTCTACTAGATGCTTTACTTCATATCTACAACTTATTTGTTCAAATGTACAACTTTCAAACAAGCATTCTCCATGTTCACAACTTTCTACTTAAGATCCACAACTTTCTACTTCATATATGTTATATTCATCAAGTATTTTTTAGATCTACAACTTCTAGGTACCTATTCAACTTTTCCAAGTAATTAGATTTGCATTTCTAGGGTATTTCAATGTTTTTTAAACCAAATATGGGGGTCAAGCTATGAATATAAGCCATGTTTTTTAGAAAATAGATTGAGTTACATAATTGCACAATTTAGAATAAGGAAAACACTCAATAAAAGGTTTGGTTTTAATAGATATATTCAGTCAAGGGTTTATTAAACCCTCAAATGAAGGTTCGTAACTTTCTTAAAAAAACAAGAAATAGTTTCCAATCTCTTTATGGATTAATTAAAGAAAAGAGAAATGGGTGCATATCACTTGAAACCAACAAGAAGGTAGAGATGTATGGACCACACTAATGTGAAATGGCCCCATGGAAGTGAAGAACTTTCTTAAAAAATCAAGAAATAGTTTCCAGGGAAATGGGTGCATATCACTTGAAACCAACAAGAAGGTAGAGATGTATGGATCACACTAATGTGAAATTGCCCCATGGAAGTGAAGAAATGAGCCAACATGAACTTTAATTGTCTCTTTAAAGGACATCAAGTTTACCATGAAGTTAAAGAGAATGGTAGCATTCCCTTCTTAAATGTGTTGATTACCAAGAAGTAGGATGGGTCCCTCTACTATGAAGTGTTTAAGAATAAAACCCATACTAAGAGTTATCTTCTCATATACTCTTATGAAATCCCACTGAAAAGATTGAGGCACTTAACACCCTATCCACTCCACTAGGCAATCAAAATGTTTAATAAACAAGATAGTGAGCAAGAAAAAGACCACCTAAATAAGTTATTTAATGGAATATGCTATAAAAATATGGAAAGAGCAATTGAAAAGGAAGGAAGTGAGTCTTGATCCTTCAAGAGCCATAAGAAGGCCTAACTTACTAACACTCAAGGAGTGAGTGATTGATAAGGTTACAAAGGTATATATGAACCATTGAAGGGGTGATTGATAAGGTTACCAAGCTATATATATTTGCATTGAGTGATATATGAACCATATTTGAAGGTAATTTTATTGCCACAGCATGTCTCAATTTCACCTGTGTTGTGATGAGGTCCTTCATCGCAAGCCTCCTCTACCTGCGATTGATTGCATAGACGGTCACCATCAACTCTAATCCGAACAACTGTGATGCATTTCCATATTGAGTGATCATGGAGAGACCATGAAGAATCATGGATACCGTTGTGAAGAGCCGCCTGTTCTCTGTGGGCACAACATCTCTCCATTGGCGTCGTTGATCTCTATTATTGACTGCAGAGAGCTGGGACTAGTGAAGATAATTGAATGCACGAGACGAGCTGCAACTCCACTCCATTAAAGAGCTGCACCTTTACCATTGAAATGTGAAGCATACTACAATAAAAACCCTAGTGCGTGGGGCATAACTCTCTCTTGTGACCAGTGGATTGTATACTAAAGGTCGGACGTGTCATACAATTCACCATTGTTAGGAAGAATCCCTTTCATAGATTATAGGAGGTTTAGTGAGCTAGGCAACCTTCCCTTTAGTTTGATTCGCAATATCATTAATCAAATTCTATTGGCATACATTATATACATCGATCACCCACACATTTCACTTAAGTTGATCGCTAGTCTTCCACTTCACTATGTTGGTATCTATCACTTGAAGAGATGTTTTTTAACGTTGAGAATCCACATTAGTCGTGTGTTGAAAGATAAGGAGAAACCCTAATCTTTATTGAAGTATTGATAATGTGTTGAATTGAGGCACATTTCTCTTTCATACTCGATGTCGATGAACACGACCCCAACTATATTTTCAGCTTGGTGAGGCTATCAAACAGTCCAAAGAGAATCGTAGCTAAGAGATGCTGCAATAAGCGATGTTATTCTCGAGAAAGACGACTGCTTTAGTGGTAGACTTGAGTTACGGCCGAGTCATAAAAAAAATTTCCCTTTTTACTTTAAAGGGAAGTCTTGCGACCAAAATACCTCGACGAAATTACTGCGACAGACTTTTCACCCCATTGGATAGAACAACTTTATATTTCCTAGTCTTAAAGATAGGATATTAAAAATACTTTTCACGAGCGGTTACTTGGGATAAACTGCAACACAACTATATTGCCACTCACTCACAATATATATTTCTTGTGACAACATATCAAAGAACTATAGTTGTAAATAAAAAATTAGAAATTTACAAGGATGTTTCACCTTTTACAAAGCTTCGACTCTCAACAACTACACAAAACACAGAAGCTTTCAAGCCTCTTCAGAGAGTTTTTCTTGTTCTTCTTCGCACTCCCCTTCTCTGTATCTCTTTGTCTGTGTGTCTGTTTCTTCCGTCTGTGTATGTTCTCAATATGTATATCCAAATTTACAATCTTGTTCTTCTTATAAAAAACTTCTATCGACTTACATTAAAGACTGTAATAACTATAAACCTAGAAACTTAGCTTCAACAATTTAATTCAATTGGCTAATATACAAGAGACGTGAACTCTTCATCCTGTTAGACTCTCTGACAAAAAAATGACTTGCTACAGACTCTAAGAGAGTCGGCTGATGTGCTATTTAGATCAGCAAGTAATTAATATTTCTAACACTCCCCCTTAATTATGAGAAGATCATAATTTTAAAACAAAATATTACAAAATGTTTCAGAGTTGAAACTTGCTATGTTCATGAAAAAATTCATTATGCAGAACTTGTCATTCCTAAATTACTTCGCAGATACTGGAATGTATCCCTTGCCAAAGGTTTTGTAAAGATGTCTGCAAGGTGATCTTCAGACCTGCAAAATTCTAAACAAATTTATTTGTTGTTCACCAATTCTCTTATGAAATGATACCTTGTGTCGATGTGTTTGGGTTTCTTGTGAAACACATGATTCTTCGACAAAGCAATGGCTGAATTATTGTCAAAGAAAATGGTTGTTGGTTCTTGTTGGTTCTACGATAGATCTTTTAACATTCTCTGCATCCAAACAACTTGACATGCATCGCCTGTAGCTGCGACATATTCTGCTTCTGCTGAAGATAGAGTTACTATGGGTTATTTCTTCACGACACAACACCTGTATCAAAATGAAATGTGTACTCAAGTGTGATTTTCCTGTCATCTGTGCTGCCTCCATTGTCTCTATCAGTGTATCCATTGAGTTTAAAATTTTCTAAGGGTGAATACATAATGCCAAGGTATTTTGTGCCACTTACATACCTCATAATTCTTTTACCTGATTTCTAATGAGAGCCTTTTGGTGACTCCATGAATCTTGAGATCAGACTTACTCCATCCATGATGTCTAGTCTCATTGCTGTTAAATACATAAGGCTTCCAAGAATCCTTTTAAACAACGTAGGATCTACAATTGATTCATCATCATCCTTGCTCAATTTTAAACCTGTTGTTACTGGTGTTGGGGTTGCCCTGCAATTAGACATGTTGAATCTTTTTAAAAATGTACTTGCATACTTAGACTGTGATATAAAAATTTCACTTATAGACTGTTGGAATTCAATGCCTAGAAAAAACTTCATGAGCCCCAAATCAGTAAAAAATTCACTTTCCATGACTGTTCTAAATTCTTTTATGCCAAAATCACCAATAAATATTAAATCATCTACATACAAGCAGACAATTAACATGCCATAACTTGCTCACTCACTTCGGTGTACAACATCGGTTCACTTTCACTTTTGTGAAATCCATTCTCGGTGAGATAGGAATCAATGTGACTGTGCCAAGCTCTTGGAGCTTGCTTCAAATCATAGAGTGCCTTTTTCAGCCTGTACACTTTGTGCTCTTGTCCTGGAAATTCATAGCCTTATGTTTGTTCCACATATACTTCTTCATCCATATAGCCATTCAAGAATGTCGATTTAACATCCATTTGATAAACAAGCCATTTGTTTTGTGCAGCGATGGACAAAACTGTTCGGATTGTATCCATGCATGCAACTGGTGTGAGGTTTTCATTGAAATCTATGTCGAGCTAGTGTGTGAACCCTCTTGCTACCATTCTTCCCTTGTTATTCTACACATTCCCATTAGCATCTTGCTTGGTTTTGTAAATCCATTTGACGTTGATTGCATCTTTATCTTTTGGTACATCTACCATCTCCCATGTTTGGTTTTTCTCAATGCATTCTATTTCTTCATCCATGGATTGTGCCCATACTTTCTCTTCGACAACTGCCTCAAATGTTAGTGGATCATATATTTGAGAAAATAATGCAAAGAGAGAGAAGGAATCTGGTGTAGTAGCTTCATATATTTCACGCATACTTATTATCTTCATTGGATCTGTTGATGTCAAACTTGACGAACTGCTTGATGGATTCTCTTGTCCTCATGGTGTGCTTGTCGACGTAGCCTGAGCTGCAACTTGTGTTGAACTATGTCGCGGTGTCATGGGAGTCGACGATGCTGTGACTGGTTGACTTACATGTGGTATTTGAATCACTTCCTCCGTCATGTCATCATGCTCGACATTCGACACAATCTTGACATTATTCGCGACGGTTCCATCCCATGATTCATTCTCGATGAATTGAGCATCGCAACTCATGATCACTTTCCTTGCGACAGGATCATACAACTTGTATGCTTTTGTGTGTTCAGAGTAGCCAACAAAAATACATTTCTTCCCCTTCTTGTCTAATTTCTTTCATAGCTCATCTGGGACATGAGCATATGCAACACAACCAAAATTTTTTAAATGAGAAACACTATGATTCATACTTGTCCATGCTTCTTGAGGAACTTTGTTCTTCATGCTCTTTGTCGGACACCGGTTCATAATATATACTGTAATTGTGACTAGTTTAGTCCAATATTCATTTGGAAAATGCTTGGATTCCAACACGTTGTGTGCCATCTCCATAATGGTTCATTCTTTCTCCCTACGAAATCGTTCTGCTGAGGTGTATACCATGCAGTGAATTGCTTCTGTATGCCATGGGTTTTGCAAAAATTTAGAAATTCATTTGAGACATATTCACCGCCTCTATCTATCCTTAGGATTTTAATGCGGTGTCCACTCTGGTTCTCCACCAGTGCTTTGAAATGCTGAAAATAGCTAAATGCATCAAATTTATGTTTAAGAAAATATACCCATGTTTTTCTTGAGTAGTCATCGATAAAAGTAAGAAAATAATTGCAGCCTATTATGGATGATGTCTGCATTGGGCCACAAATATCAGAGTGCACGATCTCAAGTGGTGTGCGTGCTCTATATGACTTGCCGACTGGAAAAGTCTCTCTATGTTGCTTGCCAAAAATGCAGCCTTCACAAACTCTGTCTAGTTTGTCGATCAATGGAAATCCTTTCACCATATTCTTTATGTGCAGTAGCTTCAGCACACCAAAATTCAGACATTAGAGGAAATTTCAACTCAAAATGGGCCTCCTAAGGAAAATTAATAAAATAATAGTTAAAATATTAAAATAATATTTATTAATTTTGGAGGAAGAAAAGAAAAAACTACTTTTTTGTTCGTATTTTTGACATATATCCCTGTGTTTTTACTCAAATTTCAATTGGGAGAGCTCATTGGATGCATAATTAAATTCTGCATCCAACAAGTACCCAATCAGCATACTTTGACGGCCCCCCTACCCCAAAAACAAGAAATACTTGAAAAAATGTGATAATGATGTCATCATCACGTTTTTTAAGTATTTCTTGTTTTGGGGAAGTGGGGCCCGTAAAAAGTATGCTGAGTTGGTACTCATTGGATGCGAAATTTACGAGCTCTCCTGATCGAAATTTGAGTAAAAACACAGGGAGATATATTTAAAATACAAACAAAAAAAGTAGTTTTTTTATGATACCTATCCCCAAATTTGTATTAAAAAATTGTTTAAGAGGTGCTCCCTTTTTGAATTTTAAAGCATTTTGATTGGCTAATACATGATGACATGGAATTTGTATTATTTTTGGAAGGAAGGCCCATTTTAAATTGAAATTTCCTCTAATGTGTCCAAATCTGAAATCCATAGCCATGAATCATCCTAAACTTTTGTTTGAAACGCTGCTTGAATTTCAGCGCTGTCATTTTCTTTCTTGTCACAATGTATGACTTCTTCTTTGATTTCTTCATTGAATGTAGATCTGGTATTTGTCTTTCCTTTCATGTATGGAACTATCCTCAATGGAATCAAGCGATTGATTTCCATTGGCACTTTTTCTATCAACTGGTTGCTTGGAAGCATGTCTTTAATCACACAGTGATTGTCTTCCTTGAAGACTTTGTACCCTTTTTGTGTCAAGTGTCCAATGCTCAACAAATTTTGTTTTAGACCTTTGACGTGATAAACATCAGGCATGAAATTTCTCTCTCCCTGTTTGTAATATCCCGATTTTGACCCCATTGTATTTAAATTGTAAATGATGTCAATATTGTTATGAAATCATGGTGAGGAGCTCAAGGCCAAGGTCCCACCATGGATTTAACATTTTATGTATCGGTAGTTAAAATCGATGCCAATGGTTTCCATGCTAGCCAAGTACAATATAAATTGATACATCATGGATATATGCAATTTAATAAAATACCCACAATTAGTTATGCAATGCAACAAAGAGATGGGGGCATTATTTCACAAGGAAAAGGGAGGGAAATTATTCAAACCTTTGAGCCAATAGTGTAAAGCCAAATTTCAATGAGAGAATCCATAAAATCTCAACTACCCATTTTGTCTTATGCACCCAACCATTCATTTCTTCCAGAAGTTGGTTGAGGCAGTTAATGCATTGGGAATGGAAGAGTATGGCAGCCAAAATTTGTATTGGGGAAGCCATCATTTTTGGAAAATCGTGTTTTTGCTTATTAGGCAAGTAAATACCTAGAAATGCATGCCCATTCCATTTCTTATTCACATTTTTCATTTCCTCATGTAGCGGCTGGAGCAAGCTGGGTGTTTTCCTTCACGTTTTCTATTATTTTCCTCATCTATCCATGCTGGGAAATCTGTTTTTGTATTGCACAGTGGCTAATAAGCAAAGATTCACGATTTGGGGGTTTATAGAGGCCCTTTTTTCTCCTATAATTCCCATAGACGTTTTCTGAATTTCAATTCATGATATGGGGGCTTGTAGAGGTCGTGTTTTCCCATAATCGTGTTCTGAAATTGAATTTCTCACCTAGGGTTGTTTTCCCTTCTACCAATTCAGTTTTGGTTTCCCAACGTTTTTCTTCATACCCAACATTTCTGTTTTGGTGTTATGTGCATCCTTCTTTTGGTTTGTGAGGCTTAGGAGTGGAAGAGGCCTAGAATTGGCTTGATGAACCTAGTGAAGAGAGGAACCTCATGGAAAGATCAAGAGGGGCTGGCTAATATTCTATGCACACCTAAGAGAACACTGGAAGGGAAGGTATGGCCAAAGGGATTATATAGCAATGAAGGGGGATATTTACTTGTATTGGGTGTGCAGGTATTGTGGAGGCCAAGCTAAATAGATCTTGTGCAAGTGTCCATAGCTCTGTGGTTGAGTTCACTATCTTAGAAATTATTCCTTTCCACTGCCTTAGTAGCCTGATAAACCCAATTGTAGATTGGCTTGGCTGAACCTTATTGTGTATTTGGCTATGTGTGAGCTTGTTGTTCCATTTTTCCTTGTGGAAATCATGCCCAAATTGGGGGTAGCAGTTGTGGTGAGAGATCGATGAGCACAACTGGCCTATGGTTGGGTGGAACATTGTAGTGACATAGCTAGTTACGGGGCAACTCCATTTCAAGATAAGTATTCTCTTGTGTTAATTCTGCAATGTATTTGTTTAATGAATTATAATGAACATTATGAATGTGTTGAATGATATTTTATTCCATTGTATATTAATGCATTATGCATCTACATATGTTTTTATCTTCAATGCATTTATGTTTATGTTCACAGGGCTAGATCCTCGGTTTGATAGACACAACAATAGTTGAGTCACATCCTCTCCTCAGGGAGAGAGGGGAGGGGACGTGACACTGTTTGGTTAGAATACCAACAGTAGATTTTCCCAAAACAGTGACTTGGACATTATTTCCAAGTGTAACATTACTTTGAATTGAATTATCTAGACTAGAAAACAAATTTAAATTACCAGTCATATGATTGCTGCATCCTGAATATAAATACCATATGTCACTTGGAACTTCTTGGATGGTATTGCATTCAATTGGAGATGTGCATGCTATCAACATTGTGCTTGAATAAGTGCTGGTATTCATCAATTGGTTATGGCTTTGCTTTCCTTAGTCATATTGCTTCTTCCTGCATTCACATGCATAATTACCAAATTTCTTATAATAATGGCATTGGATTTTTTATTTATCAAACCTGTGAGCACTTGGTTGACTTGGGTTCTGATTCTGTCCTCTACCAATGACATCCACGAGACTGTTTCTACATTCTCTCTTGATATGTTTCTTCCTCTGCCTCTAGAATTGTTTCTCCCCCTGCCTCTACCATGGCTTATAGATGGTTGTGCTACAAATGCACCTTCCAATGATGTGTTTGTTCTTTTGATTCTGTGTTCGTGATTGATGAGTGAATCTTACAATTCATCAATAGTAAACAATGACATGTATTTGTTTTCTTCCAAGGCTACAACCAAGGATTCAAATCTTGGGGGAAGACTTTTGAGAATTTTTTCAACCAGCCTTTGGTCTTCTATAGTTTCTCCATGAGATTTCAGTTGATTTGTCAAACCAACAACTCTAGTATAGAATGACTCTACTGACTCTATTTCTTTCATTGATAGAGATTCAAAATCTCTTCTCAAAATATACAACTTGGAAGTCTTTACCTTGTGCAAGCCTTGATATGCGGTCTCCAATGTGTCCCATGCCTTCTTACCGGTAATTTTTGTTTCTACTCTTGGGAGTATGCTTTCATGCATGGCTTGATGTATGTAGAACATAACTTTTCCATCTTTCTTCCTATGTTCCCTTAGGGCATCTTTCTAAGCTTGTGCGAGATTGTTATATGCTGCCTGATCTGTTGGTTCTGTATAACCATTCTGAATAATATCCCAAACATCTTGACCTCTTAAGAAATCCTTCATTGTTAGAGACCAATACTAATAATTATTTCTTGTAAATATTGGAGTTTGTAAACTCGACATATTTGAACCAAAAGTAGAAGCCATTTTTAATTTACCTTAGGAAATTACTTTTCCATTTTTAAGACAAGATTTATTTACTAAACCTACTCTGATACCAGATCTTGGGAAAGATGGCTGCTTCAACGGTAGACTTGAGTTACCGCGCAACCATAAAATTTTCTTTCCTTTTTACTTTAACTGGAATTCTTGCGACCAAAATACCTGGGACGGAATTACTGCGATAGACTTTTCACTCGACACACTTTTAAGTGAACAGACTCACTTGGATTCTACTGGATTTTACCACGACAATATTTAGGTTTCGACCAACTTTCACTTTGACAGAACAACTTTATATAATTTCCTAGTATTAAAGACTTAGTATATGAAAAACACTTTTCACCAGTGGTTACTTGGGATAAACTGTGACACAACTCTGTTGCAACTCACTCACAATATCATATAACTAAATATTAAATAAGACTTGTGTTGAACACTTCTGTGGATAAAGCATAGAAATTTTATGCGGTGAAATGATTATGGATTCTTTGTGTCTTTCACTCAACAGTAAATGTAAAAAATATTCACTCTAGTAAATCTGAAGAAGATGCGCGGCTAAATAAAAAATTGCATTAAACCATAAACTATGGATTTATATTACTTGTGACAGTATAACAAAAAACTACAGCCGTAAATACAAACTTAGAAATTTACAAGGATGTTTCACCATTTACAGAGCTTCATCTTGATCTTCAAACTCTTCACAGAGTTTTTCTTCTTCTTCTCCACACTTCTTTTTTTTGTATCTCTATGTCTGTGTGTCTCTTTCTTTCGTCTGTGTATGTTCTCAATTTGTATATTCAAATTTACAATCTTGTTCTTCTTATAAAAAACTTCTACCGGCTTACATTAAAGACTGTAATCACTATCTACCTAGAAACTTATCTTCAGCAATTTATTTCAATTGACTAATATACGAGAGATGTGAACTATTCATCGTGTTAGACTGCCTGACAAAAAAATGACCTGCTATAGACTCTGACAGAGTCGGCTGATGTGCTATTCGGACCAGATAGTAATTAATATTTCCAACAGATGTCATCATTAATAGTTGAAGAAGTCACATTTTGAGTGCATTAGATATGTGTGTTAATGGCTCGTTGGTGTTCTCACATAAAAGTATTTGATATCTGCATCAATTGCATTCCAAACATCCTATCAATTGAGACTAGTTATTGTTCAAATTATGATGTGACTAGTCATTTAGAAGTTGACTGGTTGTGGGTTATGTGAAAACTCTCTTGCCCCTTGAAAGTGGTGGCTTTCACTATATTCAGAAGAGTTTATCATCATGAAGTGCGTGGTGCTTTCTAACTTCAATGGATGCTCACATTGGATTGCTTTTGCAGACTTTATATGTAGGTTTATTGTAGAGTCATGTAGCTTCAACCACATATAATTGTTGACTATTGAACAATATGACAAAGATGAAGATGATTTAGATCCACTGCGGTTGTCCATGCTTATTTGGTGTGTGTAAGGATTTCAAGGGTAAATAACATCTTGTGGAGACAATCTTATAAGCTGAGTTTGAAGATCTAGTTCAAGAGATTTATTCAAGAATTGATATCATCCCATAAGTTCCAGGTATTGGTGTTTCATTACATGTTGTTCCTAACAACTATTGATAACAAGAGAACACGATTGATGCATTTTCTTTCTTTGAAGACTATTGGTTAATTGGTTAGTCCTATTTGTAAATACTATCAACGACATGGAGATCATTCTCTTTAGTGTGAAGAATGTTGTTGGTGTGGTGAAGTCTAAATCCACTTTGCAGATTATTGATATCATGACTTTTGCATAAAGATCATAATTGTTGCACGATGACAAAGATTGTGCTTTTTGCGACATGAAACTGATGAAGTTTCCTTGAACCTTGAACAGATATGTTGAAACTTGAAGACTATGCTCAACAGGAGAATATATCAACAATAATTGTTATCCCAATCCGATGGTCAAGAAATATTTTCCCAAATTTATTGCAGCTATTGAATTCACTATAGTGAATATTTAAGAGACCAATTTATAAAAGGATTGCAAAGACTATTTCTTTATGAAGTAAAGTTGCATAAAATTTGAAATTGGTTTGGTTTAAGTACATTTGCATCCTATTGCTACATCTGCTGGATTGATTTACATGTTGCAAAATTGAGTTTCTATGTTGCAAAATTGATTAGGTGTTGTAGAGTTGAATTAAATTGGAAACTGCAGAATTGAATTATTAAATTCATAGTTGTAAAATCAAATATACTGCTACATAATTGTGTTGCAGAAAAGAGAATTTTGCAAACAGTTACAAAATTGTTGGTTGATTGTCTAGTTGCTGAATGACATTATTGGACTTCCTGAAAAGGTTTGGGAGTGATTGTACAAATTGTATTACAGGTTATTATTGACAATAGTATAGATCTAAAACTAGTAAGTGTGTAGTTGTTTCAACTGAAAAAAATTGCTGAGCTAGACCTACATCATTCAAGTATAGAAGATTCCTCAATTCAACCATCATATATGTAACTTGCAACTGTGTTTGTTTGTAATTTCTTCTATTTGTTTGTAAGTTCTTGTGTATTTTTCAGTACTTGCTTGTGTTTTGTAAGTATCAAAATATAAAGGAAAAGTTGAATTGTGTATTGTATATGGGTTCATTTTTTGATGTGACCAACACCCCTCACCTTTTAATATTTGAAGCTATAGAGTTGTATTTGTAAAGGGTGGAGTTGCAAAATCCCCTATGTATTCTTCTCTACCCAAAATTCTCTTGCACCTGATAGGGGGGAACATTATGCCAGGATTCAAGTTTTGAATCATTCTTTTGATAATGAGTAGCCATGGCCTTCTTCATGTAAGCTGGAGGCAAGATTGAGGCACATACAAATTCAAAGGCTAGATTCAATGATATAACCACTTAGATAGAAGAGAATTATTTCAAGTGTACTCATGTGTTTTGTGTCTAATTGTGACACCTTGAGACTCTCCTCACTTTCTTAGTTATCATGTGTTTGTGTCTAGTTCTGACACCTTGAGACTCTCCTCTCGTCACATTGTTATTAATATGGGGAAATGAAGATTATTTGTAAAATGTGAGCAAGATAAAGTGAGCATCTGAATATCTATGTGCAGCTGAGATCTATAGTTTATGGATAATCTTAAAACCACCAATAGCGAGAGCACCTTCATGTAGCAGAAGAAAGTGCAATTTTCTAGCTAAATTACTTGGAAAAAGATTGTCAATATGGAAATGTTTCAGAAAGTTGCAACTATTCACTTCTTGTTTCATCTCTCCATATGGTTTGTGGTTAGCCTAAAACCACCAATTCAACAGAAGACTTCATCCTCTTATTTATTTTTCTAGATCTCTGAGCCTTCATGTCAAGTTCGAGACATAACCTATTAGCATTCTTGCCAAGTTTGAGAGTTGGTGGTCAGCCTTAAACAACCCACATAGTAGAAGATTTCAACCTATGCTAGCCATTTTGGTTGGTCGTCAGCCTAAAACACCCCTTGAGAGAGCTCTTGTATTTAGTAGAAGATGGCGCAAGCTTATGCTAGCATGATTTGCATAGCGGTTTGTCAAGCCTTTTATTCATCTCTCATCTTTTCTTGGAATCCTCTATGCCTTTTGGGTTAAGGGGGAATTGTTGGGAATCTAATCCTTTGGGTCAACATATTCCAATAATTGTTGTATTATTAATATTTGGCATATTCATGAGAAAAGGAAATGATGACTCATAGGGGAGACAAATAGTCACCCAGGAGTCTAAGAGCCCACTTGGAATATGAACTCTGAGGGTCACTTCTCGTTGCATATATGTACTTTGGTTAATGAGAGGAAAATGTGCTTTCATGCAAATATTTCTGTTTTGTGTGGTTATTATATTTGCCTAAATTGGCTTTGTGTTTTCTAATAGTATTTCTAACCTAATGGGATCCTTACAACCATCGTCACCATCATCACCATCTTCATTCTCATCCTCCTCCTCCTCCTCCTCCTCCTCCTCCTCCTCATCTTCCTCATCATCATCCTTTCCCATTCCATGTCGACCATGGGAACCCATTTCCTTGGACTACTTGGCTGAATATCCTATCACCAAACACCAGCATGATGAAATCCTGGTAGTGGTTGACAGATTCTCTAAAATGGCCATCCTAATTCCTTGCAAGAATAATATGATAACAAAATAGTATGCTCAATTATTCTCTAATCATGTTTTGAAACACTATGGATTATCAATTATAATCATCTCTAATAAAGATTCAATATTGGTTGGAACGTTTTGGAAAACAATCTTTCATTAACTTGACATACAACTATCTATGTCGACCACGTTCCATCATTATGCCAATGGATAGATGGAATTTGTGAATCGCATGGTGGTACAACTATTTTGCATGTACGACCACAAACATAAAAAAAATATGGGATGTAAGCCTCCTATACATCCAACATAAAAATAATCGAGCAAAGAACGGTTCAACAGGAAAGAGTTCATTTGAAGTCTATTATGGAATTCAATCCTTATCACCTATTGACTTTGTCAGTCGATTGACTAGTCTGATAAACTCAAACCATGAAAAACGAGAAGTTGACAAAAAGTTGAAAAATGAGAAGTTGGAAAAGCCTAACATTACAAGCATCATATTCCTCATTCATTCAAAATTGGGGATTAGGTTTGCTTGCATCTCAAGAAAGAAATATTCAATGGCACACCATTCTTGAGAAAATTGGGGAAAGAGATTTTAACCTCAACATTCCACCATACCTATGTTTGCATTCAATATTCAATCTAGACTTGATTCAATTGTACTTTCCACCACTATTGGAATGTATTGACTTTCAACCGACAGATCCATAATACATTCATCCAAAAGATCAAGATCCCCTTGCAATTCACAACATCATTGGAAAGCAATCATGCCACATAAGGATGCAAACTATTAGAGGAAATTTGGGGTCTAAAATGGGCCTTATAAGAAAATGTGCCAACAATAAATTATTGTGAGTTGGAATTCAAGAATCAATAGAATTTCAATAAAATGAGTCAACCATAATGGTTGAATTGACATATTTGTCATTAAAAAAAACTACTTTTTTTTCTTCATATTTTCGACATATCTCCTTGTGTTTTTACTCAAATTTCGAGCAGGAGAGCTTGATGGATGCGGAATTAAATTTTGTGTCCACCAATCTCTCCCACTAGAAATTTGAGTAAAAACACAGAGAGATATGTTGAAAATACGAACAAAAAAGTAGTTTTTTTCTTTCTTCCTCCAAAATGAATAAATATTATATTATTATTTTCCTTAGGAGGCCCATTTTAGACCTAAAAATTACTCTAATGAATTCCCTTGTTTTAGGTGTCCAAAGCAGGATAAATCCCATCGCAAGGAAAGTGGTATCTACTCACTAAATTGGAGCACAATTTTCATCATTTGCTTAGGTAGGAAATGGGGACAATTGCCAATTAAGGGGGGAGTTTTGATCATTCCAAGACTCGACTAGTTCCCTCAATTAGTGCATATTCACATTCAACTCCTTGGTGGATCTCAATCACATCGACATAGTCAAACTTGTGGATCGGTCGATCCATGGACTGACTCGACCCTAGGGATCAGTCGATCCATTGAATTAGTTGATACAATCTTCTGCAATATTTTTTCATCATACATGTCCTACGGCACTTGATGACTCCAACACATGTTAGATGACATTCAAAATAGTCAAAAGGCATTGGAAATATGCCATGAATGTGGCAACTTTGTCTCTTCAGCTTCTTGTAGTTTATAGATGGGAAGAAGATTGTTGATTTCCTTAATCAAATTGTAACTTCGTTGTAACTAAAATGATGCAAGTTGGAACCCAAGCATCTCTAATATTTGTATATATGCATGTAATCCTAAAAATGAAAGGGTTCCTTGTTTTTTATTGCACTAAAATGGGTCCTGAAAGAGAAGGATCAATCTGTTCCTCATGGTTCCTTGATTCGACCTCCATTCATGTAAAGGAGTCTTTCAACACAATACTATTAGAGTTTTAATGGTTATTCAATATCTTAAAACATTTAGCATCATAAAATCATAACCATATGTAGTAGGGTCGCTGAAAGATAGGCAAGTGCAACACAAAAGAAAGACACAAAAAGTTTATCCTAGGAAACCCAAATGCGAGAAAACCCAACAAATTCTTCAGTATAGATTTACCACTTAGTAGAATGTCAGACAAATATAGAAACCCAAATATAATATGTCTTATGTTGCTTCTTCTTATTCTTCACCAGTGAACTTGTCTTTCTCTTCCTTGGAGCGAAATTCCTTGAGCTTATAGTGTGTCCAAATGAGGGAGGGTGCCTCCCTATTTATACTAATCATGTATGTGACACTTTGGTCCAATAGGGATGACTTATGGACCCTATTCGGCTGACCTATCCTAGGGGGACTCAAAAAATAGATTTTACAATATTCTTTTGGGGACTATTGCCTCGAATTACAATGGAGGTTTTACCTCGACTCTTATATGACCAATTACATTAATGACACTTTCGATCGAAGGGAAAACATCCTCGAAAGGATGTACAATAAAAATACAATAATAATAATACAAATAATACAATGAAGAATATCTTCTGAAGTTACATTTTCAAGAACACTCCCTCTTAACAAGGAAGGTATTCTTTTGAAATGGTCATCACCACAGCTGGACACAATCTCTAGACGTTGGACATCATCACTAGATCATCATCACTGGAACATCATTGTTGGAACATCATCGCTGGAACATAATCGATGGATCATCATCATTGAATCATCATCGTTACTGCAACCATTCTCATCTCGTTGGCCATTGAATAGTGACATCTCTTAAATCTATACATCCTCAGAATTTCTATAGAACCAACCCTTTTTTATGTTGTATGTAGGCCTAGTACCAAACTAGGTATTCATCCTCCTTATCCCAAATCAGAGTCTATAGAGCTAATCCTTTTTCATACTAAATGTAGGCCTAGTCACAAACCCGGCCTTCTCCTACTTGGATGAGGGTTCAATCCCAAATTGAACATGTTGATCACACCCTGGTCCCAAACTAGGTCACTTTGTTCTCCCAGGGAATATGCCTCATCCCCAGGATGAACTTCAGTCCCAGACTAAACATGTGATCAACACCCTAGTCCTAGACCAAGTCATAAAATAGATTGAGTTACATAACCCCACGATTTAGAATATTGAAAACACTCAATAAAGGGTTTAATTAATAGATATATTCAGTCAAAGGTTTATTAAACTCTCAAATGAGGATTCATAACTTTCTAAATGAAAAAAGAAATAGTTCTAATCTCTTTATGGATTAATTCAAGAAAAGGGAAATGGATTCATATCACTTGAAACCAACAATAAGGAAGAGATGTATGGATCACACTAATGTGAAATGGCCCCATGGAAGTGAATAAATGAGATAGTTTTGCAGGAACTTTAATTGTCTCTTTAAGGACATCAAGTTCACCATGGAGTTAGAGGAGAAGGGTAGCATTCCCTTCTTAGATGTGTTGATTACCAAGAAGTAGGATGGGTCCCTTTACTATGAAGTGTTTAAGAATAAAACCTATAGTGTGAGTTATCTTCCCATAGACTCTTATGAAACCCCAATGTTCAAAGATTGAGGGACTTAACACCATATCCACTAGGCAATCAAAATATTTGTTAAGCAACATATTGAGCAAGAAAAATACCACCTAAATAATGTATTTAATGGAATATGCTATAAAAATATGGAAAATCATAAGATAAATCTAAAGAGCAATGGAAAAGGAAGGAAGTGAGTCTTGATCCTTCAAGAGTCATAAGAATGCTTAACTTACTAACATTCAGGGGGTGATTGATAAGGTTGCAAAGGTATATATGAACCATTCAAGGGGTGATTGATAAGGTTACAAGGCTATATATTTGCGTTGAGTGATATGAACCATATTTGAAGGTATTTTTATTGCAACAACATGTCTCAATTTCACCTGTTTTGTGATCAGGCCCTTCATTGCAAGCCTCCTCTACCTGTGATTGTTCACCTATCTATTGCATAGACGGTCACAATCAACTCCAATCTGAAAAACTGTGATGCATTTCCTCATTGAGTGATGATGGAAATACCATGAAGAAATCCACTCATGTATCATGGATACTGTTGTGAAGAGCCGAGTGTTCTTTGTGGGCACAAACTCTCTCCGTTGGCATCGTTGATCTTTGTTATTGACTGCACAGAGCTAGGACTAGTGAAGATAATTGAATGCACAAGACGAGTTGTGACTCCACTCCATTAAATAGTTGCATCTTTACCATTGGAATGTGAATAATACTACAATAAAAACCCTAGTGCGTGGGGCAATGTTAATAAATCATGGGCACCAAGATTAAAATGAAAAAGTAAAAACTAAACAATTTTTTTTTATTAATTAAAGGATGCACCAATTATATTGAAGCCAACACTTATTTATTTCATTACAATACATTAGATAACCGTTTACATAGCTAATTGATTATAACTCTAGCATAACCGTTTAGTTACAAGCTAAACTATTCTTTGATGAATTGAACCGTTAATCTTCAACACACCCTCTTAACCCTACAGTAAAAAACTTAAAATAAAATGTTGATTGACAATAATATATTTTAAGGAAAAACTTCATATGAACTAAATTTTCTTCTCTACATATTCAGACTCTTGAAGGTACTCCATTGTGTTGTCTCATCACCCTCGTAAAGGTAGAATTCCTAAGTTGGATTTTTGAGTTCGCGGATTCCACCTCCTCGAACTCTTGAATCATGGATCGTTCCCTGGACCACAACTCTCGAATTACTTGGACAACAATCCATATTGAGTTACACTATCTTGACTCCTTCATCATAGGGAAGACATAAATTGACTATTCTTCACACACAAAATCATTTCAAATACATTAACACAAATCTTTAAAATATAATTATATAACCAAATCTCCTAGGTCAATGGATATCCACATCTATCGCAACCCTTCTTTCCACATATGCCTTAAAAAAAATAATGAAAAAAAGTAAATGAAGAAGGAAACTTCAGCAATTATATTTTTCACCATATAAACCATTATAAACATTGTGTTGAGTTGTTTTCTTGAGAGATTCAGGGCTGTCCATACCATTTTAATGAATCATGTCCAGGCTGTCCATACTATTTTAATGAATCATAAACACCCAGATTAAAATGAAAAAGTAAAAACTAAGCAAAATTTTTTATTAATTGGAGAGTGCATTAAATAAGAGTTTACATAACTGATTGATTATAACTATAGCATAACAGTTTAGTTACAAGCTAAACTATTCTTTGATGAATTGAAGCTTTAATCTTCAACCAGCATAACTCTCTCTTGTGACTAGTGGATTGTATACTAAAGGTCCGCCGTGTCATACAATATTTCACCATTGTTAGGAAGAATCCCTTTCATAGCTTATCGGAGGTTCAGTGAGCTAGTTAACCTTCCCTTTAGTGTGATTCCCAATATCATTAATCAAATTCTATTTGCATACATTCTATACATCGATGACCCACACATTTCACTTAAGTTGATCGCTAGTCTTCCACTTCACTACGTTGGTATCTATCACTTGAAGAGATGTTTTCTAATGTTGAGAATCCACATCAGTCATGTGTTGAAAGATAAGGAGAAACCCTAATCTTTATTGAAGTATTGGTAATGTGTTGAATTGAGACCACATTTCTCTTTCATAGTCTCTGTCGATGAACACGACCCCAACTGCATTTTCAGCTTGGTGAGGCTATCGAACAGTCCAAAGAGAATCGTAGCTAAGAGATGCTGCAATAAGCGATGCTCAGTGTCATCATTAATAGTAGAAGAAGTCACATTTTGAGTGCATTAGATATGTGTGTTAATGGCTCGTTGGTGTGCTCACATGAAAGTATCTGAGATCTGCATCAATTGCATTCCAAACATCCTATCGATTGAGACAAATTATTGCTCAAATTATGCTGCGACTAGTCATTTGACCACATATAATTGTTGGCTATTGAACAAGATGACAGGTGAGCTAGATCCACAGCGGTTGTCCATGCTTATTTGGTGCGTGTAAGGATTTCAAGGGTAACTAACATCTTGTGGAGACAATCTTATATGCTGAGTTTGAAGATCCAGATTAAGAGCTGTCTTCAAGAATTGATAGCATCCCATAAGTTCCAGATATTGGTGGTTCATTGCACGTTGTTCCTGACAACTATTGGTAACAAGAGAACACGGTTGATGCATTTTCTTTCTTTGATGATTGTTGGTTAATTGGTTATAATCCTGTTTGTAAATACTATCAACTGCATGGAGATCATTCTCTTTAGTGTGAAGAATGTTGTTGGTGTGGTGAAGTCTAAATCCACTTTGCAGATTATTGCTATCATGACTGCTCTATAAAGATCATAACTGCTGCACGGCGACGAATATTGTGTTTGTTGCGACATGAAACTGATGAAGTTGCCTTGAACCTTGAATAGATATGTTGAAACTTGAAGACTATGGTCAAGAGGAGCATTTATCAACAATAATTGTTATCCCAATCCGATGGTCAAGAAATATTTTCCCAAATTTATTGCAGAGATTGCATTCACTGTAGTGAAGCTTTAGGAGACCACTTTATAAAAGGATTGCAAACACTATTGCTTTGTGAATAAAAGTTGCATAAGACTTGAAACTGGTTTGGTTCAAGTACGTTTGCAGCCTATTGCTACAGCTGCTGAATTGATTTACATGCTGCAGAATTGAATTTGTATGCTGCAAAATTGATTTAGTGTTGTAGAGTTGAATTAAATTGACAACTGTATAATTAAATAATTAAATTCATAGTTGTAAAATAAAATAATGCTACAGAATTGTGTTGCAGAAAAGAGATTTTTGCAAACAGTTACAAAATTGTTGGTTGATTGTCTAGCTGCTTAATGACGGTATTAGACTTCTTGAAAAGGCTTGGGAGTGATTGTACAGGTTATTTTTGAGAAAATTGCAGATCTAAAACTAGTAAGTGTGTAACTTTGTTTCAACAAAAAAAAATTGTAGAGCTAGACCTACATCATTCAAGTATAGTAGATTCCTCAATTCAACCATCATATGTGTAACTTGCAAGTGTGTCTGTTTGTAAGTTCTTGTGTATTTTTAGGTACTTGCTCAAGTGTTTTGAAGTATCAAAATATAAAGGAAAAGTTGAAATGTGTATTGTATATGGTTGCATTTTTTGATGTGACCAACACCCCTCACCTTTTAAGGTTTGAAGCTATAGAGTCGTATTTGTAAAGGGTGGAGTTGGAAAAATCTCTATGTATTCTCATCTACCCAAACTTCTCCTCTTGTATCTGATAGGGGGGACATTATGTCACGATTCAAGTTTTGAGCCTTCTTTTGATAATGAGCAGCCATGGCCTTCTTCATGTAAGCTAGAGGCGAGACTGAGGAACAAATAATTTTAAAGGCCAGATTCAGTGATATAACCACTTAGATAGAAGAGAACTATTTCGAGAGTACTCATGTGTTTTGAGTCAAATTGTGACACCTTGAGACTCTCCCCACTTTCTTAGTTCTCATGTGTTTGTGTCTAGTTCTGACACCTTGATACTCTCCTCTCCTCACATTGTTATTGATAGGTAGAAATGAAGATTGATTGTAACAAGTGAGCAAGATCAAGCGAGCATCTGAATATCTATTTTTGATCTAGAGTTGATGGTCATCCTAAAACCACCAATAGCGAGAGCACCTTCATGTAGCAGAAGAAAGTGCAATTTTCTAGCTAAATTACTTGGAAAAAGATTGTCAATCTGGAAATGTTTAGTAAGTTGCAACTATTCAATTCATGTTTCATCTCTCTAGATGGTTTGTGCTTAGCCTAAAACCACCAATTCAACAGAAGACTTCAGCCTCTTATTTCTTCTTCTAGAGAACCTTAAACGACCCACAAAGCAGAAGATTTCAACTTATGCTAGCCATTTTCATTGGTGGTTAGCCAAAACCACCCCTTGAGAGAGCTCTTGTATTTAGTAGAAGATGGTGCAAGCTTATGCTAACATGCTTTGCATAGTGGTTTGCCAAGCCTTTTATTCATCTCTCTCTACACCTTTTGGATTAAGGGGGGAATTGTTGGGAATCTAATCCTTTGGTTAGCATATTCCAATAATTGTTGTATTATTATTATTTGTCATATTCATGAGAAAAGGAAATGATGACTCATAGGGGAGACCAATAGTCACCTGGGAGTCCAAGAGGCCGCTTGGAATATGAACTCTGAGGGTCACTTCTCATTGTATATATTTACATTAGTGAATGAGAGTAAAATGTGCTTTCATGCCCATCTTTCTATTTTGTGTGGTTATTCAATTTTCCTAAATTGGCTTTGTGTTTGCCAATAGTATTTCCAACGTAATGGGATTCTTACAACCATCATCACCATCTGCATTCTCATCCTCATCCTCATCCTCATCCTCATCATCTTCATCATCATCATCCTTTCCCATTCCATATCAACCATGGGAGTTCATTTCCTTGGACTACTTGGATGAATATCTTATCACCAAACACCAGCATGATGCAATCCTGGTAGTGGTTGACAGAATGGACATCATAATTCCTTGCAAGAATACTATAATAACAAAATAGTATGCTCATTTATTCTTCTATCATGTCTTACCAGTTATAATCATCTCTAATAAAGATTCCATATTTGTTGGCACTTTTTGGAGAACACTCTCCGATCACCTTGACAGACAACTATCTATGTCAATCACGTTCCATCCTTAGGGCAATGGATAGATGGAAGTTGTGAATCTCATGGTGGTACAACTATTTCCCATGTACAACCACAATCATAAAAAAATATGGGATTAAATCCTCCTATACATCCAACATAACAATAATCGAGCAAAGCATGGTTCAACAAGAAAAAGTTTGTTTGAAGTTTATTATGGAATTCAATACTTATCACCTATCAACTTAGTTTTGATTGACTAGTCCGATCAACTCAAACCATGAAAATGAGAAGTTGACAAAGCACTCAAGTTGAAAAATGGGAAGTTGGAAAATCCTAATGACAAGCATCACATTCCTCATTCATTCAAAATTGGGTATTACGTTCGGGTGCATCTCAAGAACGAAATATTTAGTGGCCCACCATTCTTGAGAAAAGTAGGGAAAGCGATTTTAACTTCAACATTCCACCATACCTATGTTTGCATTCAATATTCAATCTAGACTTGCTTCTATTGTACTTTCCACCACTATTGGAATGTCTTGACTTACAACTGATAGATCGAGAATTTATTCATCCAAAAGTTCAATATCCCCTTGCCATTCACAACATTTATGGAAAGCAAGCACGCCACATAAGGATGCAAAAAATTCCCTTGTTTTAGGTGGCCAAAGTAGGACAAATCCCATCATAAGGAAAGTGGTATCAACTCACTAAATTGGAGCACAAGTTTCATCATTTGCTTAGATAGGAAATGGAGACCATTGCCACTTAAGGGGGGAGGTTTGATCCATTCCAAGACTTGACTAGTGCCCTTAATTAGTGCATAGTCCCATTCAACTCCTTGGTGGATCTCAATCACATTGACATAGTCAACTTTGTGGATTGGTCGATCCATGGACTCACTCGACCCTAGGGATCAATCGATACACTTTTCTATAAGATTTGTTTATCATACATGTCCTATGGAACTTGATGACTCCAACACATGTCACATGACATTTTGAATAGTCAAAAGGCATTGGAAAGATGCCATGAATGTGGAAATGTTGTCTCTTCATCTTCTTGTAGTTGACAGATGGGAAGAAGATTTTCGATTTCCTTAATCAACTTGTAACTTCATTGTAACTGAAATGATGCAAGTTGGCACCCAAGAATCTCTCACATTTGTATATATGCATGAAATCCTAAAAATTAAAGGGTTCCTTGTTTTTTATTGCACTAAAATGGGTCTCGAAAGAGAAGGATCATTTAGTTCCTCATGGTTCCTTGATTCGATCTCCATTCATTTAAAGGGGTCTTTCAGCCCAATACTATTAGAGTTTTAATGGATATTCAATATATTAAAAAATTTAGCATCATAACATCATAACCATATGTAATAGGATCGTTGAAAGATAGACAAGTGCAACACAAAAGAAAGACACAAATTTTTTATCTTGGGAAACCCATGGGAGAAAACCCAACAAATTCTTTAGTATAGATTCGCCACTTAGTACACAAAGATAGAAAACCCAAATATACGATGTCTTTTGATGCTTCTTTTTTTTCTTCACCAGTGAACTTATCCTTCTCTTCCTTGGAGTGAACTTCCTTGACCTTGCAATGTGTCCAAATGAGGGAGTGCCTCCCTATTTATACTAATCATGTGTGTGAAATTTTGGTCCAACAGGGCCCATTTCTGGACCCTATTGGGACGACCTGTCCTAGGGGGACTCAAAAAATACATTTTACAATATTATTTTGGGGGCTATTTCCCTAACTTACAATACAGGTTTTACCTCGACTCTTACATGACCAATTACATTAATGACACCTTTTGATCGAAGCGAAAACATCCCCAAAAGGAGGTACAATAAAACTACAGCAAATCCTGGAATTAGTGTCCCATTTAACATCCCTTTTTAGTGTAAATTTTTTTACATTGAGTGTTCAAACTAGATGATAAATGGGACACATCATGGACAAAACTTAAATCGTCTCAAAAAACTTATTTTTTTGCTTCCTAGATAGCATCCTTTATGACATCCAAAATATCATATATTTTTTTGCTTCCATCATAGCGTCCAACTTTGCTTCCTAAAAAACCTCGAGGTTTACTTCCTAAATAATGGCATGTTTTACTTCCTAGCGAGTCTCTGCTTTTGCTTCTTAAATGACATCCCCGTTAGCGCCATATTTACATCCTTAATAGAACAATGTTAGCATCCAATATTGCATCCATTTTTGCTACCACTTTAGCATCCCATTTTGCACTATGTTTTACTTCCAAACATGTGCCAATTTTCGCTTCCAAATTTGCACCAATTTTCGCTTCCAAATTTGCACCAATTTTTGCTTCCTTTTTTGCATCTTATTTTTCTACCAAAATGATGCCAAATATTTCTTCTATCGTTGCACCATATTTTTCTTCCTATATAGTGCCATGTTTTGCATCCAAAGTAACATCTTATTTTGCTACCATATCAACGCCATGTTTGGCTTCATCATTAGCGCCATGTGTTGCATCATTTTTAATGCCTAGTTTCATGTCTTATTTTGCTACCATATCAACGTCATGTTTGGCTTCATCATTAGCGCCATGTGTTGCATCCTTTTTAATGCTTAGTTTCGCATCTCTAATTTTTTGGTCACTAATTTAGTCGTTTTTAGTAGTTTTAAATAAGAATTTTGGCCATTTTGTTTGGTCACTTATCTCTAATTGTTTGGCCACTTATCTCTTATTTTTTGCTTACTAATTTAGTTGTTTTTAACTGATATTATAATATCATTAGGGCATGGAGGAATCGAACCACCAACCTCCTGCTTGTAAGGCAGACACTCTTCCATTGAGCTAGCACCCTTTAATAATTTGAGAACCTAACTTACAAAGCCTTTATAATGGTAAAAAGGATCAATACACAACTTTGAGTATCTAATGGTCGACAAAGGATGATAGATTGTATAATTCCGCAATATATGATCAAGCAGGTTATGAAATCCATCAAATGTTTCTAGGAATTTTGAACAAAACTTAAGAAAGTGGCTTAATGGGATTGCAAAAATGTGACTATTCCCTAGCAACCGTAAGTGTACCACTATATGAGACTTATCAACAACAATTAGCTTAGTGTGTATGCCAAGGATATAGTAGATAAGCATGATCATCCTAGAGCCATGTATAAGTGGAGCAATAAGGAGAATCAAAAGAGGATGATCAACCCAATAGTTGGTGTTTCACATGGATCCACTACAGGATTTGATCCCAAAATCCGATGGATGCCATGTTTGAACTTCGACATGCACATGTCTATTATTTGACAACACCATTTTTTTGTCGTCGGTGGGACTTCGTCGAATATTCGACTCCCTTTCAACCCTCGTTGCATTTTGACAGAGTATCAAGCTAATTAGGAGAAGTCTTTCATCACTAATTCGTCGACTTTGCGACGACTCTTGTCATCGGTTATTCGACTCATGTCCGAACCCCGTCAGAATGTCAACAGAGGACCATATTATGCCGGGGAAGTCTTTGCATCCATGTAGTGTCGAATTTTTGACTGCTTATCATCGGATGTAGTGTTGAATATCGTCAAATCCCCAACTTCTTAGTGTCGAATGTCATACTTATTACTGTTGAATGTTAGACTTCTTAGTGTCGAATTTTTGATTTCTTAGTATCGAATGTAGTGTCAAATATTGTTGAATATCTGACTTCTTATGTGATTATGTCGTCGAATTGAGTTTTTCAAAGCCATGGCAAGTTCGTTGAAAAGTAGGCACCATGAGTAGGATATCCGATAGCCACTAAACATTAGAGATTCAATGGCATCGTCGGATTGGCGTGATCTCTGACGACAACTGCCACTCATTTGCTGTTGAATAACTGACGACAAACTGTATATTAATAAAAAAATCATTGATATCATAATATATATTATCCAAAAAAGATATTTTCCATTAGATAGAGGGTTTCCATGAGGCAGAGGTTCACGATACCCATGCGGCGGAGGCTCACTATGCCCATGCGGGGGAGGCTCACGAGGCCTACGAGGTGGAAGCTAAGGGGATAAGGGGCTGGCATGAAGCTCTTGAAAGGGTGTTAGCTTGTAGTCGGCACAAAAGGATTGAACCACTTCATGCCCAAAAGCATGCATAGTACAGAGGGGACTTTAACAAGGATGGTGGCGAGGTTCAACAATAGCAAGGTGGATATAGAGAGACATGGGAAGAAGTCATGCAAGGGATTCAGGGAAGATGGTTATGACGAGCCAAAGCCTGAGCATATCTTTGGGAATTCCACCAACTGTGGTAATGTGTACCTGGTTATGCATCGTTGGTCTTTCATGTTGGGTGTTGAGTCATTATTTAAACCAGGAACAGAGGGACTACATTTCTCTATGGATTGTGAAGACTGTTTGGGAGAAGCACTCTCGCGCTGGTAGAGACAAGGACATGCTTAGATTGCTTCGCAGTGTGAAATTTAGGAAGCGTCGGAGAAGAGGCAGGAGAAGATTACCGCGTAGACGTGGTGACAACCTTGGGAGGTGGGATCCTCAGATGATAATGGCCACTCCGTAAGGTGGGGAAGGTGGCAACGAGGAGGAACAGTGGGAATGACTCTTCAATGAGGAGATGTTGGAACATATCCAATGCTCCATTGCGGTCATGGAGAACGAGATTTTTTGTGAGTTCCGCAAGAAGTTGGGTAGAGATGTTGTGATGTCCAACTATTGGAGACTCAAATTCACCCTATCTCGCTCCATGAACGAGAGGGAAATTTATGTGGAACTTATCTGTATTACCATGGACACATTCAAAGATTATGAGGAGAGAAATCTTGCTCATATGCATAGCCTATTGAGGCTTTCGACTCCCCTCTTTCAGCGCGTTCCATGGAATGTAGATGCTGATATGGAGGAATCTAGCTAGGCAGGTGCTATTCAAGGGAATGGGAAAGGAAACAACATCGCCCCGGATGAAGCTGAGTCCTCCCCCAGAGGCTAGTTCTCTCCTCGTCATGGGTCTGTTCGATGCGCTGTTTGGTTTGTGTTGGGTCATATTTATGTTCGGATCTTTTTGTTCAGACTATTTATGTTTATGTTTTCCTATGGATTGGATTTTCCCATCTGTTCATATGATCGAGCACCCAAACTGAAAGAATGGGCTTCTCTCATGCTTGTTTGCCTTTCTCTCTGGTATATTTTGTTTACCTTCCTTTTTTGGTTGCCAAACCAATGCCTGACTCCATGTTTTAAGGGGTAGGTGTATGTAAATATCTTTTCTTATTTTCAGCAGTAATAGAAGGACTCCATCTTACTTTAAAAAAAACATGGATATATTACTTGTGGCACAATAGAAATTGCATGTTTGGAAGAGTATATAAGGCATAACATGGATACAAATAAGTCTATCATTGCATAAATCTAGAATGATACTATTGTGTTAGCTTATACACACACACACACACACACACACACACACACACACACACATATATATATATATATGTATATCTTAAACTAGTTTTCAATATAATGAAGCTCCCAATATATATGAAGTTTTATTGACCCTCTTTATCTTTAAAATGAAAACATGTTGATATTCGTAAATAAAGAATAGTAAACATTGTAACACTTACCCAATTGCTGAAAGGTTTTACAAATGTTGATCCATACTAAAGCAGTTGATCACTATTGTTGACAAATGCATTTGGCTCTCTAGATTATCACAACAATCAACTGCTTCATTGAAGTGTAGACTAGTTGTTTGGCAAGTACACTTTGTAAGATATCTCTCAATGGCATGCCAAGAACTAGGCACAATGGCATTCAATAGTAAACTATTGACCATTGTGTACATTGAACTTATTCCATATTTTTACATATCTATTTAGATACAGGTAGATGCATAGGCTCATATGCACCTAGTGTTCTTATTGCAATTGACAAGTCTTGAATCCAGAACGGCACTTGACGCCCGAGTGGGTAGAAAAATTTGTTGAGAAGGACGATGCAAATGATATAAAAGGAGGGTGGAAGCAGTTGGATAAATCATTTTGAAATCATCCTTCATAAAACAATGCAACTAATAATTTAAGACCTATTGTGTTAGATGTTATTATATTAATATATAGATTGTATGGAGAAAAGGATGCTACACATCTAAAATAACCTTGGTTACCACTAATGCATCAAGTTATTTATACACACTTCCAAGTGGCAACACAATCCTTCATTTATTTACCCGATGACCATAGAAAGAACATAAGCATCAAAGAAAACGCAGAAAGATATAAGTTGATGTTTTACAGCTCTACAAGAGGGTATGGGTATGTGATTTGTTTGACAGATCAATCCATTCTCAAAGCAGGTGACATCCTTGTGGCATGCAAATACAAATGCACAATTTATCTTTGATTCCTATTCTATAGCAACATATTGTCGTTCTTACATCACAAAGTAATATCGCACAATGTCATCTTCTCTTAAGAAAACAAGGGAACAATGTTTACTAAACAATGACGGGAAAATTGAAACAATTCACAAAATTGGAAATTCACTTCTGTACATGTAACATATGTCAAGATGACAAGTTGTTCTCATTGTTGTTTCTTTTCCATTGTACTTAAGTTCTATAAAAACAATATTCATTAACACTGTACCAGCTTAAAAAAGAACATATATCCTAAAGAACTCAAATTTGTTGCGACAAAAACCAAACAATTCATAACATATAATGTGTTCTTCATTTTTGACAAAGTATATTGCAAGACCTATTGACTTTGAACATATGTTTTTAGCCGAGTATGCTTCTTATTACACATCTTCAACTTCTACTACCATGAAAAAGAAAGCGTGCTTCTGTTATACGCTATATTCAATATAATGAGCATAAAGACCCAAATAACTTTTTAGGGAGAAAATGATGTTATTTATCCCTTATAGAGAAACTGTAAATGTTGTAGAAAAACAAAAACAACTATGGAACATGGTCCAAAGCATATTTATCACAAAAACTATTAGTGGATCACATTGAACAAAAGTTTGTCACTAAAACAACATGGGGTGACATTGAAAAAGATTCTAAAATAATTGAATCTAGAAACGAACTACTATTTCTTATCGAAACATTGGAACAAGAACAAAGTGACTTCCCCATAGTTGACAAATATGACATAAAAAATAATCTTATGCATAATATGCTTACTAGAAAACCTAGACCTAGCTCTAATAATTCCTTCAAGTCTACTAAACAACCTTACATCATGAGAAAAGAAGAGTATCATGACATTAGAGAGAAAGTTAACAAAGATCAACAATCAGTAATAAAATAAATCATAATGAGAAAGGACAATGATCCAATCACTGCAATTCATTTGTTCTTGAATGGAGGTGAAGGAATAGGAAAAACATTCATTGCAAAATTAATTTACCGTGGCTTAGTGTGCTTCTACAGCAAATAACTTCATCGTTATCCCCTAAAAATAAAGGTCATCATAGTTTCTTTCATTGGAAGAGTTGCACACATTGCAAATGGCATAATTTTAAATTCAACTTTTCACTTTCCTTTGGGTCTTTCAAAATCGCTTCCATTAATCTTTGGGATATTAGATCTAATGAGTAAGGAATTTGAAGAACTTCGGTTGTTACTAGTATATGAGGTCTCACTAATGGTTCTCAAATGTTATGTAACATTGACAAAAGGATACGAGAAATAATGCACACTTTGACCTCTCTTTGTCGAAATATTGTTGTCATATTTTGTGGAGATATTTGTCAAGCCGAACCTGAAAGATATTCTTAGATATTTGAGAAAGAAATTTTCGATTCTAACACAATTTCCTACAATTTTTTTTATCAAACAATGTCAAATACTTTGAACTCACAGAATTTGTGAGACAAGAAGACCCAATGTTTGTGTCCATCTTGGATAGAATTAGAACTTGTTCACAAACAAACTACAAAATTTCTTACTTAAACAAGCATTGCTATAGACCGCCACCAAATGACCCAACTTTTCCATTTCTTTTCTCCAAAAACAAGGATGTTCAACAACACAACAAAAAAATGTTGGCACATGTCCAGCCAGAAACATATACATCGGAGTCGGTTGATAAGAAGATGGATCCAACTAAGGCAAGTTCCTACCAAAATGATAAAAAGGAATTGTCATTTGTAATTGTATAAATAAAGATATGCTCGTTGAATTAATTGGAGGAAATTATGCAATTGACGATGGCCTTGTAAATGATACAGAAGGAAAATTCAAACACTACACATAGGATGAAATTGACATTGTCTGGATTGAATTCAAATAAGCATCAATTGGCTCAATGCAATGAGAAAATATGCAACAATTTATTGCACTTGATGTTCCATGTACCTAGACACCCATCACAAGAATCTCTATACAAATAGCATCAATGGATAAAACCCATATAGTTCAAGAACAATTCCCCATTTGACTACCATGTGCATGAACAATGCATAGATCACAAGGCCTTACAATGGACAATATAGCATTCGATCCAAAAGGAGTTAGAAAACATGGACTTGTATATACTATATTATCTCATGTTAGATAGATCAACTAGCTATATCTTGTGAACAAATTGCAATAAACAAATTTATGTCTTTCGCATAAAGTTTCTACTGAAATGGATAGGATTCAAAGTGAAGCTTGCTAGGAGTTTGATTATGGCTTCCAATCAATACAAGAAAACAAATATTTGCTTATACACTCATTGGATACATGAAGTCTTGTATTGCATATTGACATTGTTGTTAATGACTATGATCTAATGAAAAATGATATCTTATGCCTACATGAAATGTATACAAAGTTCTTACCAAATGAAATCCTACTTGCTAAAAACTATTGCTATGTATCTGCATCTAACATTCATGGTGTTCTCACATGTTACAAAAAAAAACATAGTGTTGAAGAAATGGAACAGTTACATAATGAACTACACTGAAACAAATATTTGCCAATTTCAAATTTTCAAGACCATTATCAAATTAGCAAATGTCTACATCGCATCACATGCACCACTTGAAGAACTTTATTCCCTTATACATCGTATAATAAAGGACACTTGCCAAAATGAGCACATTATAATTATTGGCGACTTGAATTTTGCACATGTTGCAAAGCAACAATGCACAAACTTAAATTTTGCTCATTCATGAAAAGTCATGTAACTTCAAATTGCATACAACAAAACCAACAACCTATGTTGGGTCTTTTCTTAAACATTTTTTGACAACTCTATTGGCTGACAATGTCCAGTTCCATATCTCTGAGGCTTATTGGACATATCAGCATAGTGTTTTCCTTTCAATTCCTTTGAAATATTCACAAATACTTGTTTTATGAAAGATCCATATTTTGTGTAAGCTTCATAGTTGTAGGCAATGCAAATGCTATTTTGGAAAAAAACTAGGCTAAGGAATATATCTTAATTCCAATAACTAGTTCAAACAACAATTCAACATTTGCAATATTCATATGTAGATTTTAGTTTCACTCTTTGCTTGTTTCCATGCCTATGATGAATTGGTTTATCTATGGGTTAAAGCCATATAGTATTCTAAACAAATTAAGCTCACAATAGATACTTGTAGCATCTTCAACAATTTCTGGAATTGTAAATTTAACGCAATTAGGTTAGCTTTGGCATAATGGCTATGGTGAATATTTATGGCAACAAGTCCTAAGCAATTATGCCACAAAATCCTTATGATGAGAACCCAAAAAGGTAATAATGTTCTCATTTCTTCATATATCTATATAATTTGATAGAGCCAAAGCAAATAATCTATTTTACAAACCCTATGTTTTAACATTAATAAGTTGGCTTCCCCATTTTTTTTAGGATTTAACAAGTACCACAATTATCGTATAATTTTTTTTTTATATTTCTATGTAAAACAATTCCTGGGTTGTATCCCATCTCTACTTCCGCCTGCTCCTTCAAACATGTCCCATCACAATCTACCAGCATCGAATTAGCCTAAATTCAAGCATTTATTCACATTATTGGCACCTTATACAAAATCATCCCCCTCCACATCATCCAAATGATTGTTTGGCTCAACAACAATTGTGTCACAAGAGTGAGAACGCTTATGTATTAGATCGGTGAGTTGATGCCTACATATATGACTAGTGAGTGATGTCTACACGTTTTAAAGCTGGTGTACGGTATAACGTGGATGGTGGGTAATGAGTAGCTTTCCTTTATTTCTTAAGAGTTAAACGCATGTTTGGCATTAAAAAAGAACCATCCTCCCTCACTAGCACCATTAATTGAATTAGTGTCTTTAAGTTTTCGTGGTTCTTATTTCATTCCCACTAACATTGAAATTCTTTTTCAAAATTAATTATGTTCAGTAATGTACTAGAACAAACCTCCCATCAAACATTGCAGGCAGCAAAGGCCTATTGATTTGTCAACAAAACCTTCATACTGTTGAGTTCAATTATGCATTATGTATTATATATGTACCATTATGTACTATTACTTAATGGATCAAATTTGTGATCCTTTTCCGTAAGTTATTTTTGCATTCTTATTTGCTCCACATTTTCTTAATGATTTAACATCGGTATCAAAGCAGGATTGGTTATGACTCCTAACGAGCATAATTGTAATTGATGACAATATATTAATGACAAAGGTTGAAATGATGAGATATAGAACACACATGATGATATGGCTTGACAATATGGAAGATGCATTAAGGTATAGAAGGACAAAGAACATTGACAAGTGTTGATGATGACATGGAAAAGGTGATCAGGAAAGCATGAAAGAATTGATGACAAAAAAAGGCTGAAATGATGATATGGAAAAGGACATTGAGGACAAGGCATGACAAGGCATGATAACAAGGCATAATGACAAGGCATGATATGGGAATTAGATGACATGAAGAATATGGCCAAAAGAGTATGATAGTTTGGAAAATGACCCATTCTATGGTCGTTTGTGGGTTGATAGGGTCATGGAAACCTTGGTGATGATCATAGTGCATAAGAAAGTTTACATGGCTTGCACTTGATATTGAAAGTCTAAGCGATAGGGTTGAAGTCCATAAGAAACCCTCTTGTTCAAATATTAAATGACATATTGAAACTCTTATGTGTGGGGCCCTTGGGTCTTGAACCCACATATTTGGTAGCATGCAGATGGTTGGTGAAGCCCATGTAAAAGATGAAATCTTTTCTAAAATGCGGATGATGAAGTGGACAAATCATTGGAGAAATAATTCAAAACAAAAACTAAGTAAATTTCAAGGATTGTCAAATTCGGTTAAGGGATTTGTCTCCCAACCACAAGTCGGCCAGCTAAAATTAAATTTGAAATAAATTTTCTGAAGTCGGCTCCTAGTAAAATTCAAAATATATACGTTGGCAAGTCGACCTTGAAAAATAAATGGAAAATGAGTATAAATACAAGTGAAGACTTATTCATTTTGTTGTGTGGATTTTGTGGGTTATTAGAGCTCTAATTTTCAGTGAGCATACTGAGGTAGTCAGAAAAGCAAATGGACACTTGTGACGTCAAAGCAAATGAAGTTCATTAATGAGGATCTATCAACAATGTAGTTCATTAATGGGGATATATCAACAATGTAGTTCATTAAAAAAATGAGGCTATTAATTATGACAGGTATTCATTTATCATGTCCCTTCTAAGGGAAATATATGGATTGTTTAATCATATTAATTCGATGAGTTTTTTTTCTATAGTTTTATTTCGCTTCATATTTAATTTTAATTTTAAAAGATGTATTTAATTGTATTTATGTTGTAAATATAGGGTTTCCATATTTCGTATACCCAAGGATGTGGTAGCTGAATTCCATCATTCTCTTAAGAGACTATAGTGTATCGATCTTTCTCTTTAGATATCCATGACCACTTAGTTACATACTGATTTTCTACTTAAGTTCGTCAGATGCTCGAAGAACATGGTTACACCTCAATTAAGAAATAAGAGACTAAAGATTCACACCTAACCTCACCCTTCCTACCTCACCCTTCCTAGCTAGCAAAAAGGTTACATAAGTGAGTAATAAAGCACCCCTTCACTCCCATACAACATAATGCTTACCAAACTATATAAACCCATGCTAGCATGATGATGTAAATGATGGCTTAATCCTTAAGTGGTTCATGTAAATCAAAATATGAGTCAAAGCCTTAATCCGTAGCATGTTGATGTAAATCAAGAACTGAATCCTTAACTTCCTGCTTTCTCTGCTAATATAATACTGACATGGAATTGACTCCATCGTACTTTCTCCTCTTATTTAAAAAAAAAAACCATAATTATTTTTATTTTTTTATTTAAAATAAATTATAAAAGTTTCTTATTATTCTTTCAACATAGAAAACAATACTTAAAGTAGACTCTTGCTTTAAAAAATAATTATTAATACATTTTATAAAAGTAAGTGCTTATGAACTTTAACAATGTGAAGAATGCCAGATGCCACTCTTGCGGGGCAAGAAATATAAATAGCATAATGTTCTCCGAAGGATTACTTATTTATAAAGAATGAGAAAATAATAATTAATAATTTTAAATGTAGATTCTTACGAGCTTTAACTATGAGAAGAATGCTAGATGCCATTCTTGCAAGGACATAAAAATAGCATAATGTTTTTCAAATGATTACTTATTCATAAAGAGATGCACTTAAATAATGAATGCATAATGATTACGTGTTAAAGAATAACGGGATGATTACGTGTTAGAGGTTATTAGATTTCTATTTATTAAAGCTTTAAAACATCGTTAATGACAATGTAAAGTTGGTTATTTAGAAGGTAAGCTTGATAGATAATGCAATTTCTCAATCATATTATTTTTACATAGTATAGGTGAAGAGAGTGAAGTCATACATGTTTATTATTTTTAGGTAAAGGTTTACCTTGATCATATAACATACATACATATGAATAATGGTGTATATACTTTCATCTTGTTGTTTTGGACCTATATGAGACTAATGTATTAATCTCATGTTGATATACTTTCATTTTTTTAAAATAAATTTCTTTAATTAATTATCAATATTCTACTATATCTTTATAGGTTATATGTGCTAAAAAGGTGTCAAAGCACAATATTGCAAGTGGGGCACTATACATTAATGTACATATTAAAAACATATAATGAAGAGACTTAAAATGGAGCACCAAGATGGCAAGTGGAGCACTATACATTAATGTACATATTAAAAACATATAATGAAGAAACTTAAAATGGAACACCAAGATAATTAAGATCTAAGGAAAAACATTTAATGAATTTTTCGTTTTACTTTGCCAGCATTCTAGATAACCATACATTATATCCTTCACTATATGAGTTTGTTTAGTGTTATTATTGTTATATTAAAGGAAGTGATGTGCACTACCTTCGAATTAATTAAGATATGTTTTCAAAGTAAATATTCCATTTACATATCATATAGGTTTTATCACTATAAACTTGTGTCATATTTTGTGTGGCTTTGACCCTTTATCTTTAGTTTTTTTGTGTGTATGATCTTAGCACATATTATTAAACTTATGTCTTGGTATTAAAGCCAATGACTACTTGAATCAAAACCTTTATGCATGATTTGTAGTCTACTGGATGCTTTACTTCATGTCTACAACTTCTTTGTTCAAATATGCAACTTTCAAACAAGCATTATCCATGTTCGCAACTTTCTACTTGAGATCTGCAACTTTCTACTAAAGATCCACAACTTTCTACTTCATATCTACCAGATTCATCAAGTATTTTTTAGATCTACAACTTCTAGGTAGCTATTCAACTTTTCCAAGTAATTATACTTGCATTTCTAGCCTATTTCAATGATTTTTTTAAACAAATATGGGGGTAAAGGTATGAATATAAGTCATGATTAATAGATATATTCAGTCAAGGGTTTATTAAACTCTCAAATGAGGGTTCGTAACTTTCTTAAAAAAAACAAGAAATAGTTTCCAATATCTTTATGGATCAATTCAAGCAAAGGAAAATGGATGCATATCACTTGAAACCAACAAGAAGGTAGAGATGTATGGATCACACTAAATTAAAATGGCCCCATGGAAGTGAAGAAATGAGGACATCAAATTCACCATGGATTTAGAGAAGAATGGTAGCATTCCCTTCTTAGATGTGTTGATTACCAAGAAGTAGGATGGGTCCCTCTACTATGAAGTGTTTAAGAATAAAACCCATACTGAGAGTTATCTTCTCATAGACTCTTATGAAACCCCACTGAAAAGATTGAGGCACTTAACACCCTATCCACTATGCAAACAAAATGTTTGATAAGCAACATATTGAATATTTGATAAGCAACAAGAAAAACACCACCTAAATAAGGTATTTAATGGAATATGCTATAAAAATATGGATATCATAAGATAAATCTAAAGAGCCATTGAAAATGAAGGAAGTGAGTCTTGATCCTTTAAGACTCATAAGAAGGCTTAACTTACCAACATTCAAGAGGTGATTGATAAGGTTACAAAGCTATATATTTATTGGAAAAAGTAATTACTTACAGAAGCCGTACTAGACCTCAACCGACTCTGCCAGAGTCCATATCAATTCCGTCTTTGTTAGTCAGCCTGACAAGAGTGAAGTGTTCACGATTCGGCAATGTAAAGCAGTTGAATTAAATTTATGAACTTATGTTTTAGGTAGATAGTTATTACAGCCATTAATGTCAAGACTATAGATTCACGGAGAAACAATATTTTAGTTTTCCTATAAATAGAAGATAAATTTTGTAAATCACTATGAGAGAAAGAGAACTCATAGAGAGAACTTTGAGCAGAGAGTGAAAAAAGAATAGAGTTGAAATTCAAGCTTCTGTGTGTGATTATGTCGAAGATTCAAATCTCTGTAAGATAATTTGTCGAACAACCGACAAGTTTGTATTACCTTTTGTTAGTTCTCGACAAGTTATATGTAACATACCCGAATTCCTCAACGTAAATTCTGAGAAATTGGGGTAAATTTTTTTGCTTTTACTATATCTAAACAAGTCAACTATATTAGTATTTTGAGAGTGTATAAACACATAATCGTAAACATTACTATGATTTTCATCTATTCATATAAGAAAATTGTATTTCAATTTGATTAAGTTCCATTGAGTAGTTGACAAGAGGGCTATACTAATGATTGTACTAGTACAGGAATAATGATAAGAACTTATACCTCAAATATAGAATCGAATTAATTCTATTGTATTCTTCCTTTCTCATCTCTCACCAGATCATTAACACGACTAAATTCCTTGCATAGCCATTTGATTTGAAGTCTAACCTTAAACACATTTTGAACTAATTTTGCACATTAAATACATATGAAAGCATAACAAATTCAATATATATCAATGTTTTATAAGGAGAGAATAATCACATTTCTATTTCACTCTATTAACTTCAGCATAAATCATGTATCACCTCAAGAGCTTATTTAAACAAAACGACTAGCAAGTACCTCACTTAAAGTAGGATTTTTGTGATCCAAAATTAGGAACATATTTTCTTCGGTGACTGAAAGCATGTCTATGACTTTCCTCCCAACCATAGGCTTCATTTGACGTATGTTTTTCCGTCTAAAGCCACTCGTGAGCTGGGCGACAAATCCATTAAGGTTCGAGGCTGAAAACAAAAATATCCAAGCTACAAGTTAAGACAGTTTGTAATCCAAGGAATACTTAGTCATCATAATATTTTTCATACATTAATCACGAATAATCCCTCATTATGTCTTCCTCATAACACAATGGCATGTCAACCTTCAATTTATATAATTACAGTATAGTGCTCCAGCAACCCTAATTCTTTATAGGCATGATATTGCTTAATCCCCAAATTCCATAATGCAATCTCATTAGTAAGAAATATAATTATATTACCATTTTCTTACACCATAAATATGTATCATTCCCTGCTCTAACCAAGAGAATTAGATTTGTAGCAATCTAGTAGTAATTCGTATATATATGAATAACTTATGTCTAATGGTATACTATTTATTAATGATTCTTCTCATGTTTATACATTGTATGTAATCTTATGCTTGGGTCCCAAGCACAAATCAAGGTAGAATGCAGCAAAACTAAGTGTTGGATCCCATACACGAATACAGTATAAAATGCACGCAATATAATATATACATATTCAGATTAAAAGATATTGCAAGAATATATACCTTCCACCGCAAGCTTACAATTATTTACAAATTAAGATCTATAAATATATATACTCATATTCAGATCTATGGCAGTCAATAAAAATATTCACAAATTCAGATCTATAATTATATATTCATATTCAAATCTACTGTAGGCAATAAAAATATTAACCATTCAAATCTATAAATATATATTCATATTCAGATCTACTGTAGGCAATAAAGATATTAACCATTCAGATCTATAAATATATATTCATATTCAGATCTACCCCAGTTAATAAAAATATTTACAAATTAAGATCTACAATTATATATTCATATTCAGATCTACCTCAACAATAAAAATATTCACAATTCAAATCTATAAATTCATATTTAGATCTCTGGAAGCAATAAAAATATTCACAATTTAGATCTATAAATATATATTCATATTCAGCTCTACGACAATCAATAAAAATATTCACAAATTCATATCTATAATTATATTCGTATTCAGATCTACTGCATGCAATACAAATATTAACCACTTAGATCTATAAATATATATTCATATTCATATCTACGACAGTTAATAAAAATATTCACAAATTCAGATCTATAATTATATATTCATATTCAGATCTACTGCAGACAATAAAAATATTCACCATTAATATCTATAAATATATATTCATATTCAGATATGCTACAGGCAATAAAAATATTCACCATTCAGATTTATAGATATATATTCAATATTCAGATGGACACCATAAATCAATAGTTTTCAGAAACACAATCACAGGAAGCCAAAATCTTGTTCAGATGGACACCATAAATCAAAATCACAAGCATCCTTAATTCACTAACACACAGGCAACAAGAAGTTTTCTTCCCAAAGTAAATGCAATCAAAACGAAACAGATCCAGATCTATATTGTTAATTAAAGAAAACAAGCAACAGTACACTACTTCCCAAACTGGAAAGGAGGATATCCTTCTCTTTGGAACTAGATATATTTCCTAAAACTAGATCAACAAATATAATCGTTGGTTTTAAAATACAAATAGCTGGATAAATTTTTATAGTTAAAGCCAGACGTGATAGAAATTACTTGAAAAAAACATTTGCATGTCTTCACACATCAATCACAGGAGTATCCTCTTCCGGCCACCGCCAGATCTCCTTCTATTCGTTCTTTCAATCCCCGTAAAGAATAATTGCAACAATAAAAAAGAAAATCCACAACTAAAAGAGGAGACACATGGTGTTACGTTGCTTACCATGTGACAGCGATCTTCCTCCAAATCATAATTGAAGTAGTGGTTATTTAATGGTAACACAAGTTATTTGGCAACGCTCATATCGAACGGTTGTTTTAAGAATATGCATTCTAAACATCTTTTACCAAATATCTTTTAATTTTCCTCTCTCTATATATAATGCTAATTTTGTATATTACAAATCGTATTTATTAATATTTTATTATTTATTTAAGTGCAAGGGAATTTTCATTGTTTTCCATTTACCCATTCACGACATTTTATCCAAAATGGTTTAAGACTTCTTTTGCTAAAGAACTCTTAGTAAATATCATTCTTCTCCTTGCTCTTATATATATATATAGTCCTTATTACTATTTAGTAGATAGAAGCTTGTAGTGTTTTCCTTTCGTTTCTTAATAAGCATTTTGTTGCAGCTCTAACTATCTTCCCCCAAAAAATTTATTTTTAGAGTCCCCCTTTTTTCTTTTAGTATTTAAACGGCTTAAGGATGTCCATAATTTTACCAAGGTTTTTCCGTGGCTTGTTGTTTTTGAAAAAAAAAACTGAGTTTTTTGTATGTTTATATCGGCTTCCTAGTCGACTAGCTTTCTGATACATCAGATACATAGCCAACTAGCTTTCCGATATGCCCATCGAAAGCCTTCCAAAGTTTGATCTGATGTATCGGAAGTCGTTTCGTCTATGGTCTCAGAGACACTCTGCTGATTTTTTGGAAGTCTAGTATGAAGCATCTCCGATATGTCAGGTCTTTGTTTGACTATCTTTCTCCAATATCTGATTAAGTTGGCGATCTCACCGTCGGCTGTGTATATGGGAATGAGTCGAAAGTTTAGGGGTTCCGTTGGCCGACGTTGCGGAGATTTAGTGCTGAATCTATCCGCAAGTTCACCATTTCCTCACTGATACCGAGATAGGTTAGTGCTTCCGTCTTCCGATGTGTTTCTCCCATCCAATGTACCGGGTAGAAAGAGCTAAGTCGATCCGATATTGTGGATTTCCACAAGGTTATGACTCCGACGGTGGGTTAATTTTTTTTCCCGCCATGTTAATTGATTACTCCCGCTCGGAATTATAAAACCATAACAATTGTATGGGGTGGACCATTATCACCGTGAGGGTTATCCAATGGAGTCTGCGAAGCTGTCAATTCTCCTGTACGAATCTTTCGCCAGCAGAGGTTGTTTCCTGTCCAGGTCACCCGCCACATTGTATCCAGCTAGGTTTCGCTCATTTTTTTTATGCTCAACATTATTGTTTGTTTAGACTACGTGCATTTGATAGGTTTAGGTATTTATTTCCCGCGGGGGGTTTTGTTTTGAACATCGGTGGGTTTTTCTTCGGTTAAGGTTTCCACTTGTCTAGCTGTGAACGCCTTTTCATTTCGACGGTTATTTATTTTTATTTTCTCGCCCAGTCTCTGTGCGGCCATGAGTGCACCATTGACATTTTTTTGGGAAGCAAAGACAGGGTGCAGACGAGCGTTTTGTCATCTGCACCCCCCTGTTCATTCTTGCATTGTTTTAAACCTTAGGTTGCACGGTCGTGTCTTCGATGACGGTATGTTTCTATGGGATATAGGAGGGCTGCATAGTTGATCAGCGGTTTTGGGATTTTTTAGCAGACGAAGGTTTGAGTTTTCCTCCATCGATTTTTACCTATAGAAGCGTGGGAGGTTGGGAAAAGTTAAAGTTTGAACTACCAAAGTTTTAGCAGGTTTAGGGCAGATGGGTTTTTGCAAGTTCCCCTTTTATTTAGAGTTTCTCATCCAAAAGGACCTTGGGTGTTGATAATATTATTCAGTATGCATATTGATGGAATGGTAATATTCTGGTTCTTTTATTGTTTTTCTCACTACATAGCTTGCTAGGAGTAAGTAGACTAAAATCAGGTTACATGATTGTTACAGGCCAATTATCAGGATAGCAATATGCCACGAAAGTAGAAGAAGAAGGCCCAAGCAACTGAGGAGGAACTAGAAGTAGAGATAGTAACAAAAGTTGAAGTTATTTATGAATATACTAAAGCCATTACTGGAGTCGAGCCAGAGTATAAATGGGGAGAGGTATACAAAATGATTTCAAACCAGTGTGTTCCAGACGCTGGTTTTGAAAATATGCCTATATATGCAAATATTGAGAGATCAACCATTATGAAAGTGGCTACCAGACCTGAACTTTTCCCATGTTCAAAGGTGATAGGGTGGATTCTACCTAGGGCAGATGTAACAAGGATGATACTGGCCAATACCGAAAAGCAGGGTTATGCTGCATATATCCCAGCCTATGTATCCATGGCTTATAATTTACCAACACCACAAACCTATTAGACTGGAAGTTGGTTAAAGGAGCTAAGTCTAGACCATGGATGATTTTAAGGAACCATACTTATTTAAAAGTGTATAAATTTTGGCGAATCTTACCAATTCTTAAAACGCCAACTATAAAATGTTTGGCGATATTCTTTAAAAAATATTTTAATTTCCAAGGATTTTATATCGTTTATATAATATATTGGCCATTTTTAGGGTGAAAAAAGTTTACCCCATCAAAATTGGGCAAACTAGGGCTTCAAAAATTGCAAAATGGCGAATCTTTTTTTCTAGAAAACCTCCGACAAATAGCCCATGGGCTAAATTTCGCCCCTAAAATTATCCTTGGTTTAGACATGGTGGAAACAGTTAAAAAAATGATGATCCTAGGTAGAAATTTTCAGACAAGGCCTTCTGGAGAGTACGAAACATCAACTCTCTGCACTCCATATAGGTTCATTGCTTTGATGTTAAACAGAATTTTCGGGAGGGCTAATGGAAAAATCTCTAAAATAGGTTGGGTACCAGTGATATTTTTTGTGGGCACCCAAGGTACGATTTTTAATTGGGAAGATATAGTATCCAACAACCTCTCAACTTGTATAACTACAACATTGGGAGGAGTGTCCTAGAAGAAGACGAAATTTTATATGAGTTCAATTTTGATTGATTGCATCTTATTGTTACGGAGAGAAATTCCTATGGCTTGGGGTACCACAACAGACAACTTGACTCCAGAAATCAATCTCTTCCAATATGCAATAGAAATAAAATGTCTAACACTAAAGGATCGAACCTCGTACCTTATTCCAGATGGTTGAAGTAGATCCCCGTTGAGCTTTCCAACTCCAGCTTGAATTGATAAAATACTTCTCAACAACAAGTAAACAATGCAAGCATTCTATATATCATGGTGTTAGATCTATTCTAGCATATATAACATCAATAATGTAAAAGCATTTGACATATTCCAATGGATACAATATTCATTCAAATACACATTATTGGACAGGAAAAGATAGTTCGTATTAATATAAATCAAAGATTACAAGATAGAGACAACCTCTGACTGCACGTCTGCGAACCGGAGAAACTGAATTCCCCACTTGGGCCTCCACCACTTCAATCCTCCATCACTTAGAAAACAAGCTTACTAGCAAAAGGCAAGCTTGGGAAGAGCACACAAGAGCTCCAAGGGACAAAGGGATGCAGACTCAAGCATAAGTTCCAGCAACAATGGACTATAGTTTCGATGCTCTCAATTCTCTCTTATGCCTTCAATGTACCAAGGGGTTCCTTATATAGCTTTTCATATGGGTAATGAAGGGTTGAATCCGTGCGATCTCAAGGCATATGGAAGGCCAGGAGTCATATGAGTCAGCTCCAAGTCAAGGAAAACTCCAAAAGGATTTGGATTATGCACACATCCCTATGTACGCGGCTATAGGGGTCAAACCCGCGTATGTACGCGGTTATCGGGTAAATGGCCGCGTATATCATTTTCTATATAGTTTTAGGGATGATCAAGGAAACATCAAAGGATAAAAGATGGTCCATGGGGTCTAAAGAGTCTGCAGCGGGACAGGGGAAGGCCATACAATGTGTGATTCACCTGGAGTGGTGAAATCCGCTATAACAGATGCCCCCTAATGTATGAGATCAGAGGGGTTATACAATGGCCGAAATACATTATAAGTCCATCCCAGAAGTGAAGTGATGAAGAGTCCCAAATGGAAGACCAGCCACCCACTCAGCATAGTGCAATAATACAACTCTGCATATAACTGCAAATACATATAGCAGTCCCGGATACATAAGAGTATAATGGCCATGAATAGGCGTAATACATGATATCACATATGTGGTCATCGCCACGTACAATATACATATATCAGAATCTCCATGATGAAGATATACAAAGGACCATGATCTCCATAATGGCTGAAGATATACAATAGATCAAGATCTCCATAATGGCTGGAAATGTCTGACATACACTGGTATCAAGTCACGAGAGCTGAAATCTCATGAACACTGGCACGATCAAGGAGGTAGCATATAAGAGATGCCACCAGTTTGGAAAGTCTTCTACACAAACCGCTACGAGTACATGTCCTACTATGCGAATAGAGCTATCGAGGTCGAACATAGTAGTCCATCGTCTGATTACCAGTCATTGATGTATACCGTTAACAGACGCGAGATTACCCACTGATAATGAAAATGGGAATCAAGGTACTAGAGTGCAAACTAACAAGTGTGAATAGATGTGTTGAGGTCGAACACTTGATAAAGTCCATCGATCAGGGGACATTGATGTATTCCCACAAAACTGTCGAAGGCGAGAGAACCTGCCACTGATGACTGCAAGTCTCAAGGCACTCATAATGACTCTAGATTCCGATCCTAGAATAAATGATCTGAAGTCGATGGGATGAAATTCGCTGGAAGGAGGGCATTAAGGAATCCCCCATCATCCAACACGAGGTACTCAGCAAAGCTGTATAATGTGGAAGGACTCGATCATAAGGTGCATGAACCAGTAACTGTATCGGGAATGGCCAACATGCAAAGTCAAGATAACTGAGGAATGGCCGACACAGGTTTGAACTTCCTTCGAACAAGAGCATAAAGGCGTATGGTGACTGAATGAAGGCAGCATAGACTCGATATATAAACTGGGACATCTCTGTGACATAGGAGGCATCAACAGAGGCTCCATAGGGACTAGAAGCTTAACCAGTCGGTGGAGATAAACTCAGATAATGAGTACAGCTCCTAAAGTCAAACTATAACCCAAACAATGGATGTGATATACAGTGCTCTGTTCGAAGGAGACACGACTCGACAGCTGCCAAAGATAACATCTTTCCTTGTCCGGCTTTTTTTTTTTTTGATTTTTTTGGACTTTTTCAGTTATTTTAAAAGCTTGAAAAAAGAATAAACTAGCTTTATAGTTACAAACTAGGAGGAGACGAGTGTCATAAAGGCAAACAAACTAGTTCCAAGCAGTGGAACATACCTATGCTCAGTGTAAGGATACATGTGTAGGATATCGACACTCGGGGGAAAATCCCCTCCCGGTAAAAGGGAAACAAGCTGCGAAGGATATAAAAAATGGCTCTGCATGGCTAGACATGAGACAAGCTCAGGCTATATGGCTGAAACGAAATGTCAGGGGAGCCGGCATAAAGCTCAATAAGACAGGAAAAGCTTATGATAATGCATTCACAACTTGATATAAGGGAGTCCCAGGGAAATGGCCAGCATAAAGATCAAGAGGAGTATGAGGCTCTTGCGAAATGTCATGGCGGTACTATACAACGGACTCCCGGACCTAAGAGAGGACTCACAGCATGGGTATCAAATGCAAAGAGGATCTAACTAGGACACCCATGTATAGGAAAGCTCTACCATTCACATAGTACCACATCTAACAGCAGCATGAAGGTTCCGTGATACCATGGAATGGGTTCGTACCTAAGGTTAAGATGGAATGGTCATAAGGCAATGCATAAGTGCAAGCGGATGTGATATCCTAACCTATATGCCAGTTTAGACATAATACCTGTGATAGGCACGAACGGGTCGAAACCTCGGAGAGAGTGTACAAAAACTGGATCCTACATGACAACCATATTAGACCAAAACAACCCAAAATAGTCAATAAAGAATCCACACTATAGGATATAGGGAGGAATGATCATGACAACCGCACCCTAAAGAAAAAAAAATGCGGTAAACGATGGGACATAAAAAAGAAAGTAAGGTGTAGACCCAACGTTCACTCATCCACTACCACCCCCATGAGGGTGACCACCGGTGTAAAGACCGAGCGAAAGAAATAAAAAATCCTCCACAAATGAAGTAGAGGATGGAATATGACCATTCCCAAATCTATGAGCACGGCAAGGGGCTGTGATGCCCCCAAGTCTGACACCAGATTCCGTACTAGGACCAAGGACGGGTGATAGGATACCAGGCATGCCAAAAATAAAGGGACCCAAACTCCAGAGAGCATAAATATACTCAAGTAACCACGATCCCAAAGGCCAACTAGCGCACAAAGAGCACACTCCTAAGAAAATCTACAGCCAAAATACAAGCAAACCAAGGGGAGGATATGTGAGCTCCCGAATGCAGCAGGTATGTCTCGCCTAGGAGAGGCTTGAAACTCCCATACAATACAAGCGGAGGTACGCAACAAATTATTGTGGCCCTCAGCTTCAACGCGTAAAGTGACTGTGCTGTCCGACCCCAACCTAGCCGGGACACCTGCAGAATAACCTTTACAAGTGCCCCCTCAATATCCTAGGTAAGGCCACTAAGGTCACCTCAATATAATCAATGCTCAGGCGGACAGTCGCAGGCGAGATTGACCATATGGGCAGGGTAGCAAAGCCCGAAACTCTCGAAAGAGCCCCCAGATACGAATACAATCCTGGAAATATCGCCGGTGCTACTCAGTTATGACTAGGGGTCATCCCAATCAGTAACCGCTCACACTGCCTCGTGCTTAACTCCCTTTTGAGAGGAGGATCCTAAGAACAATGGTTATACCAAGGATTTCACACACTCACCTGGACAGACACCTAGATGTTGTTGTTTAGTGATCTTGGAGAATTAACTTTCAATGAACTATTCCAAGATCCTAAAACCTAAGCTTGTTGGTGCACCCTTGAAAAGAAAAGAGTGTAATTCATTTTATTTAGCGTTGATTTTAGTTGGCTGTAATTACTCAAAGGGAAATGGCCGTGCAACTAATGACATTATGACTCAGCAGTGAAATAAATATGCACACCATAACAAACAATGCTAAGTGCAATCTTTGTCAAATGAAAAATAGGGTATGCCACTACGTGAGATGCATAAATAGATATTCCTTTCTGAATGCCAATGCAATCCTTCCTATATGAAAGCCTAAATACAACTCTCATCCAAGCAATCCAATGCAAGTAACTCCTCAAATCCATATCTAAGATGCAACTAAGAGTGCAACTACTTTGTATTTTTCAATATACAAGAATGAAAAATGCAAATTACAGTCATCTAAAACTCTCAGTCTCTGCAGCAAGTATAAAAGACAAGCCCAGCAAGACACCGAGACAAAAAAGAGTAATTCACTAATGGCAAAACAAAAAGCATAAATGACTAAAACTACTTTTAAAGAAAAATCAATGAAAAAGCGGTCTCTGGTCACAAAATAAGCATCCAACAGACAACATCAGACCCAAGGAAGACCCAGCCACACTCACAACCCACCCAGCAAATTCCCACAACATCAAACTCACCAAAAGGGAGGATGTACGCGACTGTATAAAGAACAGCTGCATATGTATGCGACTTTTGGCCAAAAATCCGCGTATGTACGCGACTTTTGGCCAAAAACCCACGTATACAGAGAATGCAGTGGTAAAAAGCAGGCCAAGGCCAAACCAATAAAGGGGAGTGTCAATGGACAAACATACTATAAAATGTGACACAGAAACAGGGAGAAACCAAGAGCAAGTCAATAATATCGAGCCCATTCTGCCTGCAAACCCCAAATAAAAAAAAGGAACATCCCCAGTGGAGTCGCCAATTCTGTTATGGAGAGAAATTCCTATGGCTTGGGGTACCACAACAGACAGCTTGACTCTAGAAATCAATCTCTTCCAATATGCAATAGAAATAAAATGTCTAACACTAAAGGATCGAACCTCGTACCTTATTCCGGACGGTTGAAGTAGATCCCCGTTGAGCTTTCCAACTCCAGCTTGAATTGATAAAATACTTCTCAACAACAAGTAAACAATGCAAGCATTCTATATATCATGGTGTTAGATCTATTCTAGCATATATAACATCAATAATGTAAAAGCATTTGACATATTCCAATGGATACAATATTCTTTCAAAAACACATTATTGGATAGGAAAAGATAGTTCTTATTAATATAAATTAGAGATTACAGGATAGAGACAACCTCTGACGGCATGTCTGCGAACCGGAGAAACTGAATTCCCCACTTGGGCCTCCACCACTTCAATCCTCCATCACTTAGATAGAAAGCTTACTAGCAAAAGGCAAGCTTGGGAAGAGCACACAAGAGCTCCAAGGGACAAAGGGATGCAGAATCAAGCATATGTTCCAGCAACAATGGACTATAGTTTCGATGCTCTCAATTCTCTCTTATGCCTTCAATGTACCAAGGGGTTCCTTATATAGCTTTTCATATGGGTAATGAAGGGTCGAATCCGTGCGATCTCAAGGCATATGGAAGGCCAGGAGTCATATGAGTCGGATCCAAGTCAAGGAAAACTCCAAAATGATTTGGATTATGCACACATCCCGGTGTACGTGGCTATAGGGGTCAAACCCGCGTATGTACGCGGTTATCGGGTAAAAGGCCACGTATATCATTTTCTATATAGTTTTAGGGATGATCAAGGAAACATCAAAGGATAAAAGATGGTCCATGAGGTCTAAAGAGTCTGCAGCGGGACAAGGGAAGGCCTTACAATGTGTGATTCACCTGGAGTGGTGAAATCCGCTATAACACTTATGTACTCAGCCATTCCTAGCATTGAAGTGCCAATGGGATAAAGACCCTTGTGTATGCTGCCTATAAATTATTCTGGGCCCAAAAATATTATAGCCATTACAAGGATATTTGTGAGAATTTCATTATGCCATTATATACATTGATCTTCTTAGTCGAATGTAATTGTATGTCAGAGGAAGCTTTAAAAGTTGTGCAAGAACACGAAAGCTATTATTTGATAGAAGAAGGTTTATATTTAAGAATGTATGGTGGTTCAAGGGCTCCTTCCCTTCTACCGAGGTATGCTACAGACTATGTGATCCATAAAGAGGCTGTGAGACAGTTGTACATTGATGGAGTGGTAAATTTCCTTTTTGAGCAAAAGAAGGCAGTCTATCAAGCAGTTCCCTTTTTTGTAGAAAGCTACAAATTTTCCAAGGTAAAAACTACAGCGGAATTTTTCAAGGAATTAGAGTATTTTCACTTTGATGAAATGAATTTCCATAGGAATGACTCTGAGGATAAAGTTGTTGATTATTGCACATTAGCTGGAGTGCATTTTGAGTATCACTACAACAAAAACTGGATTTAGCGTCGAATTTAGCGTCGGATTTTAGTGTAATTTTTTCCCAATTTTGGTGAACAATCTGGCGCTAAACCTGGTGCTATTGTACAATTTCGTAAAATGCCATCTATTGCATCTTTTTTTTCCGTCCTTTTTAACATCTATTTTTGCGTCCATTTTTGCACCCAATTTTTTGCATCTTTTGTTACACCCTTATTTTCGTCCAATTTTGCATCTTGTATTGCATATTTTTTTGTGTCATTTGTTACATCTAGTTTGCTACTTTTGTTTCATTGAGTCTTGCACCCAATTTTGCACCATGTTTTGCATCAAATTATGTGTCCAATTTTGCATCTAGGTTTGCATCCAAATTTGGGCCCAATATTGCATCTAGTTTTGCATCCAATTTTACTTATAATGTTGCATCCCTTTTTTCATCTAATTTTGCATCTTGTTTTACGCCTTTTTTTGTATCCATGTTTGTGCCTAATGATTCATCTTGTTTTACGTCGTATTTTGCATCTAGCTTTGTACCTATTGTTGCATCTTGGTTGATGTCTTTTTGCATCTATGTTTGAGCCCAATGTTGCACCCAGTGTTGCGCCTAGTGTTGTTCCTAGTTTTGTGCCCATGTTTGTATCTAATATTGCATCCAGTTTTGTGTACAATGTTGCATCCCATATTGCATTCAATATTACATGTAGTTTTACATCCAATGTTTCGTCCCATCTTGCATCTAATATTGTCTCTCATTTTAAGTTTTTGTTTGCATCAAGTGTTGCTTCCAGTTTTGTACCTGGTGTTACGCCTATTTTTATGTCCATCGATACACCATATTTTGTGCTCAATTTAATGTCCAATTTTACATCTAGTTATGAGTCCACTTTTGCATCTATTGTTGCGTCTAGTTTTGGGCCTAGTATTGCATCTAGTTTTGAGTCATTAATTGTGTCTAGTGTTGAGTCTCTTTTTGCATCCAATTTTTCTTTTATTGTGACATCCATTTTTGTGTCCACATTTGTGTCTGACATAACATCCACTTTTGCATCCACTTGTGTGTTTGGTGTGACGTCCACTTTTACATCTTGTTTTGCATTTAGTGTTGCATCTAATATTGCATTCATATTGCACTACTACATTTTTTACCTTTAGAAATACACTGCAATATCATTAGGGCATGGAGGAATCGAACCACCAACCTCCTGCTTGTAAGGCAGGCTCTCTTCCATTGAGCTAGAACCCTTTAAGAATCGGGAAGAGGAGCAATATTAACACAGATTTCATCATTTGAATTCTAATAAAAGATAATAAGATCCAAAGATAGTCATGCTTAAAATCCAATTTATTTTTCCAAACACATTAGTAAGCACAAAAATCTACCGTGATCAGGAAACAAAATATCCTAAACAATTACACAATCTGTTAAAGTTGTTCATAAAAGGGTCTTAGAGAACAAGATAATGTATTGATGCATACCTAATAACCTAAACTTGAGAAGGACAGAGAATAAGGATGTGTTTAATAAATAGTAGTAGAATCCAATTGAGGATTGTGTGTTGCTACATAAATGTTTCTATGAGTTGATTATGTGATTTTGTTCAGCAATGGGATGGTAAGAGAAGCACTCATGAATGGTTATTAAAAAAAGATGCCTACCTCAATATTCTTTAAGCCTCACCTAAAGTCTAGTTGTTGTTTCAATTTTCATCATGCTAGGAATAGGCTGTTCAGTTTTGGTGAGACCTCTGGATTTACATGGACAATAGTAAAACCCTGATTGTGATGAAGGAAAATTTTTATTTGCACAGGTGAACTTTCGATTATATTAAAAACAAATCTTGGTGAATGAAATAAATTGAACATAGCTTGAAAATGATAGTGTCATCATGTTAGTGCACTTGATTAAGCATCCTATTTTGACAGCCTCTTGAAGACTTTATTCAGAAGTTCAGATACTCTCTTTGACAACTAAATGTAGATGTGCTCTTTTACAACAAAAATAAGGTTATTAAACATAATCTGGATTGAAAATATTTAAGTGCACATAACAAGATACATGGATTCAAAATTGTTTTTAGTTAATGTTGTTTCTAGATGGTACATTTCATCTTCATAAAACTATTTTCTAAACTGTTGTCTTTGGTTATTTCAGTGTGCATTTCAGCATTTTAATGTAGCATTCTGAATCTTAACCTCCTTTCTTAAATAAGCTAGTACATTTTTTTCTAGTACATTTCCTAACTATTTACAACGATGGAGTTGGATTGTTATTGATATGTTGTGCAGGACCTCTGACCCTCTAGAATCTAGACATGTATGCATGACCAATTAAAATGTTCATAATGACCAACCAGTTCGAATTGATGTTTTAACATTACTTAAAGGAAAAACAAAAAAAGTGGGAAGGCTAGGTTTACCATTTGTAAGGAGACTACTATTATCCCCAAGAAAGAGAGAGAGAATTAGTTAAATATTTTGTCCCATAATAGACCACAAATATCAAAACATCGTCAGTGTAGAAACCACTTGTCACCAATTAGATGCCTTCCAATAATCCAATAAAGTGCCTAATCTCCTCAATGGACCCTTATCCAAGGTCCGTTCCATTTTAGATATCAAATGTGCAGCCTATGAGGATTGAAAATCCCAATATTATATAGACCTTTACTTTGGTCTGATCATGGAATCCATCCAACAACCCACTGTGGTCAATCAAAGCCCTTTCCTAGACTACAAATATATACAAGTTGAATCAATTGTGTGTTCCATCTAGATCAACTTGCCTTCTGCTTATCAAGGAGGTCCATTATTCATCCCATGGAGGACATTTTGGTGCACAGAAAATTATGTTGCACCCGCAAAGGTACTTATTTTGGCCTTCCATGTGGAAAGAAGTGGAATATTACATCTAGAGTTGTTCAAATTGTAGCCAAAATAAACCTGCCAACATGAAGCTTGGGTTGTACCAGTCTTTGACAGTTCCCTATAGGGCTTGGATTTCTTCTAGCTTGTTTGGGGCCATTTTGGATTACCATTGACCAACATTTCTGATCATTACTCCAGATTTCTTAGTGATTTGGAAAATCCTCATGGAAGCCTTTAGGTTGTCTGCATCGGTTCTCTACTACATTCAATCCACAAACTGATGGCCAAACTAAGATAGTGTAACATAATCTTGGTTCATGCTCTCTGCCTCTACCATCAATAGAACAAATAATAGGATCAATACCTGCATATTTTGCAACATAGTTACAACAAATCTACCCTTCTACAAGACACTTTCCTTTTGATCTTTGTTTTGGCTTTCAACCTCTTAGCTCCAGTTGCTCTCCCAACTCCATCCACATCCCACCAACAAAAGTAGTAAGATAAAGATTCTTTTGTGCAGAACTTGGTCAAGATCCAAAGTAATGTTTAGGACATCCTTCAAAAGACACATGCTGAATACAAAGCACTATACGACTGGCATCAAGTTGCTACACATTTTCAAGATGGTGATTGAGTTTAGTTGCATTTGGACAAGCATTGCTTCAAAAATCAACAAATGGGTGCCAATGCTTTCAAGTTGGACCTTCTACCACAGTTAGGCACCCATGATGTGGTGAATGTCAACTAGTGGAAGTTATATGAACCACCTCATTTAAAGGATGTGTCCAGTCACATATCTGGAGGTCACAATTCTAGATTGTCAGCTTCCCTTTCCTGAAGATACTCTTTTTGATGTCTACACTCGATCCACTAAGCAGTGTCACATCACTACCTACTTGGTGTGCTGCAAAGGCATGTTTCCCACTCAGGGTTAACGGTTGCTGCAATCAACATATAGGTAGCAACTTCCCTATCTTTAGCAGAAATTGGGGATGGTTTCCTCTAAGCAGGGATGAATTGATGAGACTTAGTCTAGTGATATGAGTGAACCTATATTATATCTATACATTTATATTTTGTACTCTAGTAAACTTTGAAATTTATCCTTATCTCTGTTGGGTGACTTAGTCTAAGACTAAATAGATCGCTCACCCACTTTATTTTTTTTATTGTAGACTTGGGCAATTTTGATAATTCTACCCATAGTTTTGCACTGTATATGTAATAATACAAATAACTGTAGTTACTGTACAGCACATGTGCAATTCTTTCCCATAGGTTTGTACTGTATTTATAATAATAACACATGACTGTACATCATGTATACAATTTTGGTTATTCTCTTCTACTCACACACTTGTCTTTGTTTATTCACTTGTATTGAGGCTCTGTATAATAAATCATTGTATTAGGAAGCTGTAACAAATAGTCAAACTCAGACTTGATGGTACACTTGAAATCTTATTTTAAACATCTATTTGTACTGTTGTTACATGCAATAAAAAATTGCAAATTGCCAAATATATTCCTGGGTTGATGTGAGTGTATTTATCAATATTAAATACATATCATATATATATGTGCATTCCCATATAAAAATTCAATTTACTCTGTTGTCCTCCCCGTGTTTCAATTTACATCAACACTAAAAAATAAATAGAGTCTAAAGTTTATGGGAAAAATAACAAGTTATAAAGAGATAGAGTATACACTTCAAATATCACATATGCCTGAATAACTAGCATGACAAGAATTAGCGAAAGTACATCCAAAGTGCCATAGCCAGCATATCCTTACATATCAAGCATACAAGAAAACGTAGTATTTAAGACCACTCAAGACAAATATATGGAACTCAAGTACACATCTTATAAGTACAAAGATCATCAAAAATACAGATTTAACAAGCTACAGCTGCAAATGGAGGTTCACGCTCATTCACGCATTCACAAATTCACTTATTTCACGCACATTCACACTCTTACTACTATTCCATTTACATTTGCATTATCCAATCCATAGTCTCACATTATTCCTCATACATTTACCTTATGCTCCATACATATATCCTTCTTCATGCATTGACATCATATCACTTCCATTGACCTTTGTAACTCAACCATACACCTACAAGAGATTGCCTTCATTAATATGGTTAATACTTTTATACAGGAATCGACACCTACATGTATTTGCAGTAGAGACCTACTAGAGTAAAAACAAATAAAATCTACAAAGGAGGATGACTACAGAAGTAGAACACTACGGGAAACTATAAGCAAGGAGCATTACAGAAGTTGGAGCTACAACTATCTACAGAAGAGAAAAGCTATAAAAGTGTGATGCTACAGGTATCTGCTACTACTGGAGATAATTGTTAAATCCTATTAACTTGCAGAACGCTACAAAAATGACTTCCTGTGCATGTCACACATGATCTCACTCTAGTACACATTCCAATACAACAATAATAATATCCTCCCACATATGTGGATGATCACAACCTTCATAAAAAGACATGCAAAATCCTCCACGCAATGAAATGCACTTATTATAAATCATAAATGACATAAGGCAAGGTATATCACACATACTTGCTTTTATCAATTATGTTTTAGATAGGTATGTAATTCTAACTCCCGATCACAGTAACCTCAACCTCTCTCTACCCTACTCCATATCAATGGGGTCGCTAATATATAAAATCAGGGGAGGAAGCAACTTGGAGTTGCATGAGATGATGCAAATACAATAGCCACATATTGCCATCACAATCACTATTCAAAATCTATGAAAGAAAATCCTGAATAATTACTCTAGTTGGTGTGCATATCTGGGCCGGAAATCCCATATTGAGATAAAAGACCGTAAGACAGAAACAGGAAATGTGCGGAAGGAATTGCTGTATACATCTTTGTATCTTCTGATTTGGGGTGAAGCTGCCAATTTGAGATTCTTACCAGAGTGTTCGTGCTATATTTTCCATCATATGGCTTTAGAGCTAAATAGCATCTTAGAGAATAATACTGGACAAACAACATTGCCTGCACATCTTGGAGAAAATGCCTTTTTTCACAAGGTTGTTACACCATTGTATGATATAGTAAAAAAGGAAGAAAAGTGTAGTGATGATGGGAAGGCTCCTCATTCTTCTTGGAGAAATTATGATGATATTAATGAGTACTTTTGGAGTAGCAGATGCTTTGAAGAACTAGGATGGCCTCTCAAGATGGGGAGTATTTTTTTTCAATCTGCTAAACGAGCTTAGAGTTATAAGGATTGGGATACCCATAGAATTAGGAGAATACTGCATAAACAACAAGTAGGGAAGATGGGATTTTTAGAACAACTCTCCATTTGGAACATTTTCTGCAGCTTTGATTGTCTTTGGATTATGTACATTTTGTTCCTTCATGCTGCTATTAGTGTGGCATCTCAGGGGTCAGGAACTCCTTGAATAGAATTGATACACAGAGACACACAAGAACGGGTCCTTAGTTTCTTCATTACATGGGCAGGCCTTAGTTTTTGGCAGTCTTTGCTTGATGTTGGCATGCGGTATAGTTTAGTGTCAAAAGAGACTCTACTAATTGGAACAAGGATGGTACTAAAAAGCATTGTGGCATTGGTATGGACCATTGTCTTTTTTTTTTGTAGTCGGAGGTGGGCTCAAAGGAATCATGATTTGAGATGGTTAAGGGAGGCGAACAGAAGATTGGTAAACTATTTGAAAGTTTCCCTGGTTTTCATCATGCTTGAGCTTTTGACATTGCTTCGGTTTGTTCTTCCTTGGGTAAGAAACTTTGCTGAGAAATGAAATTGGAGAATTTTTCATGTCTTGACGTGGTGATTTAGACAATTGAGGCTACGATTTCAATTATTTGCTAATGCAATCCAGTTCATGGATGAATTGATTGATGAAAGAATAACAACCTGACAAGGGATGAATTGATTGATGAAAGAATAACATGAATGTGTATTATAATACAAGTAAGCTGTGATGATTTCTTTTCAAATGTGGTTCACAACTTTAGTCTGGAAGATCACGGCTACATCCACGGAATGCTTCCAAGGTTCTTCACCTTGTTAGGTTATTTTGGAGCCTGTTTCTGAGCACCAACTTGAGTGACCGCCCGAAGGCTTGGTCCCTGCAGCATCAACCAACTGCGCTACCACACGGGGCTAGGGTGGTGATGATTTATCATTATTACAACATTAATACAACATTGACCTACATTACTAATATTTTTTCTCTTTTTCCATGCGAGGAATTTTGCATTTAAGTATAAGACACTTCCTCCACTCAGCTGTATCATTTAAGTATAAGACACTTCCTCCACTCAGCTGCATTGTTTGCCCCCCTCCAAAAGGTTTCTTTACACTTTATGAGATGTGTATCATTTAAGTACAAGACACTTCCTCAAATCAGTTGCATTGTTTTCCCCCCTCCCAATGGCTGCTTTACACTTTATGAAATGTGTATCATTTAAGTATAGGACATGTCCTCCCCTTGAAGTCTGTGAGATGGTCTGGGAGGTACCATTAAAATAAACCCAACAAACAGGATTTTCTATAACTTGTCTATTGGGTTTTGAGGGATTTATCAAAGCCCAATAAACTCTGTTAGGTTAAGCATCCCATTCCCTGTAAACCTGACAAAAGGATAAAGAAGTGGAAAAGCTTATTTCCGCCACACACATCATTCATCCAGTTGATCACCATTTGAGAATCTCCAAAGACCTGTAATGGGAAAGACCTGTAAAATTAAAGCCCCATATTTAGCTTCCAGCATAAGAATTAATTTGAATGCCATAAACTCAACTGCATTATTTACCCTCTGCCAAAGGTTGCTTTATTTGATGGGCTACTTTATTTGATGACTTTTGGCATGGATTGGCTTGGATTCGCTAGTAGGGGTAGCACCAAGTAGGGTAGGCACTAGCCTTGCTTCTATTAGTACTACTAGGGTAGTTGCATATGTCCTTGAGCATTATAATGAGTTTGATTTAAAGGATGGCCTTGTTCATGCTGAGGATCCCATTTTGAATAGTGGTGTTGGGTTTGATGGCCTTGTTCATGCCGAGGAGATTTCACCATACGAGCAGAAAGAGCGCAAGATAATGAAGCTGTTGCTTAAGGTGAAGAACAGTACACCGCCGCAGCGGAAAACAACGTTGAGACAACTTACTGATAAAGCTATGGAGTTTGGTGCTGGGCCTCTCTTTAATCAGATTTTTTCCTTTGCTCATGTCCCCCACACTTGAAGATCAGGAGAGGCATATTTTGGTGAAGGTAACTGATAGAGTTCTTTATAAACTGGATGAACTTGTCAGGCCATTTGTTCACAATATTCTCGTGGTCATTGAACCTATTCTTATAGATGAAGATTACTATGCCTGTGTTAAGGGAAGAGAGATCATCTCCAACTTGAGCAAAGCGGCAGGGCTTGCAACTATGATTGCCACCATGAGACCTGATATTGATAACATTGATGAATATGTGCGAAACACAACAACAAGGGATTTTAGTGTAGTTGCTTCTACTCTTGGAATTCCAGCTCTTTTGCCATTTTTGAAGGTAGTGTGTCAGAGTAAGAAATCATGGCAAGCTCGACATAATGGTATAAATATTTTCCAACAGATAGCTATTCTCATGGGTTGTGCCGTTCTGCCGCATCTACGGTCCCTTGTTGAAATTATAGAACACGGTCTTAATGATGAAAATCAAAAGGTGAGAACTATTACCGCATTATCACTAGCTGCTCTTGCAGAAGCTGCAGCACCTTATGGATTAGAAAGCTTTGATTATGTTCTTAAACCCCTATGGAAGGGTATCCGTTCACATAGGGGTATAGTTCTTGCAGATTTTTTGAAGACTATTGGATTTATTATACCTCTTATGGATGCTATGTATGCTAGTTATTAAACAAAGGAAGTGATGGTTATCTTGATTTGTGAGTTTCAATCCCTGGATGAAGAAATGAAAAAGATTGTTTTGAAAGTTGTTAAGTAGTGTGTCAGTACAGAGGGCATGGAAGTAGATTACATTAGAGCAGAAATACTTCCTGAATTATTCTGCAACTTTTGGGTTCGAAGGATGACTCAGGATTGTAGGAATTGCAGACAGTTGGTTGATACAACTGTTGCGATAGCTAACAAAGTGGGAGTTGCAAACATTGTGGGAAGGACTGTCGAAGACCTTAAAGATGAAATTGAACCATATCACTAGATGGTAATGGAGACAATTGGAAAGGTAGTTGCCAACTTGGGAGCTTCAGATATTGATTCTCGCCCGGAGGAGTTACTCATTGATTAAATACTTTATGCATTCCTAGAGCATACTAGTGATGATGCGAATGTAATGTTGAATGGATTTGGTGCCATGTTGAATGCTTTGAGTCAGAGAGTCAAGCCGTACTTGCCACAAATTTGTGGTACCATTAAGTAGAGACTAAATAATAAGAGTGCAAAGGTTAGACAACAAGCTGCAGATCTTATTTCCAGAATCACCATAGTGATGAAGCAATGCCAAGAAGAACAACTAATGGGTCACTTGGGTGTTGTGCTTTTTTAATACTTGGGAGAAGAGTATCTTGAAGTTTTGGGATCCATTCTGGGGGCATTAAAAGCTATAGTAACTGTCATTGGTATGACTAATATGACTCCACCAATTAAAGATTTGCTACCTCGTCTGACTCCAATTTTGGAAAACAGAGATGAAAAAGTGCAGGAGAATTGTATAGATCTTGTGGGTAGAATTGCTGATCATGGTGCTGAGTTTGTTCCTGCCAGAGAATGGATAAGAATCTGCTTTGAGCTTTTAGAGATGTTGAAAGCTCATAAGAAGGGAATTAGAAGGGCAACTATGAACACATTTGGATACATTGCAAAAACAATTGGGCCACAAGATGTGCTTGCTACTTTACTGAACAACTTGAAGCTTCAAGAACGCCAGAACCATGTCCGTACAACTATAACTATTGCTATTGTTGCAGAGACTTGTTCTCCCTTCACTGTGTTTCCAGCTCTTACATATATTTATGCATACATAATACATATATTTATAAAATGTAAAATTACATTCCTTAGATTTTTTCTTAGATTTTTTTGTCAAAATTTCTTTTAGCTCTGATAAGAGAGTCCCCTTCTTTCTAAGTTATCTATAGTATATACTCATGGGCTATTACACAGCATCATTAGAGTCAATCATAAAGCAGGATGCTTTACACTTAATGAAAGGAATTTTGCATTTAAGTATAAGACATTTCCTCCACCCAAGTATGGAATTTTGCATTTATAAGCTCACTGTCATAAAGTGTCATAAAAATAACTTATGACAAAGCCCCACCAACAAGATTACAAAAAATCATGGAGAAACACAAAAGACGAATCAAGGAAAGAAGAAAATGTAAGTACCCAGACGACATTAGATGCAGCACCATTATTAAAGTGAAAGTTCAGAAGACAGCCAAGGAAGTCAATAATAATAAGAACATGAAATCATAAACCAGAGTTTGTCAAAAGAGTTTTCTGGGAGTGGAGTTTCCCAAGTATTTTTGTTGTGGATTTCCTTTGAATACTCCATTATTTTGTTAGCTATATTCATTGGAAAGGAGTCATCTCGGGAAAAAGGTGGGATGATAGAACAATATGGTAGAGTAATTTGGAACACATTATGTTGACAAAAATAGCCTCTGCATAGGAAAGAAGATGTCAAGTTACATTCAATGGGATCTGTTTCTTTTTCATTTGGGTGGAACTACAATGTTCAGAGCAGAATTGGAAACCAAATTTGGAATTTTTCACAATGATGTAAAATATCTTGAGATTGGGGCTAAGGAAAATATATTGGCACTCCTTGCCTAAAGGATGGATTGTTTGTGTAATCGCATCCTAAATCATTGATATGCATAATATGATGTGCAGTAATGTAATATAAGATGTATTTCCAAAAAAGAAGAAGAAAATGAACATGATTTGTACTTTAGAGAAAAAAACTATGCAATGCAAGACACTAGGGAAGACAAAATTGATTCATCATACAGTTATCAATGTATAAATCCAGCTAGACTAGCACCAAACATAAACCAAGTATAAAACCACTAATGTAATTAATCAAGCCTCGTATAAAGTAATCTAAAGAGATAGTAATCAATGTTTAAGCCTAAATTAATGTTTAACACAAGCAGATAGTAATCAATGCACTAACCTGCATCAGGAGACAATCCAAGAGACAAACACATCTCTGGAGCTTGCTTGTGGCTGGAAACAGGAATCAGTATCTCCAAAAGCTCATTCTTCTAATAGTCCACCACGATCCTAAATGTTATTAAGAGCTGCAGGAAGGCTTGGAAATCCAATGCATATTTCTTATTCATCTGATTTCTCCAAACCTTACTTAGAAATATCTCGGGCCGAATCCTTGACATGCAATGGAACAATAGCACTGTCGTGGTTACAAAAAATGGGGTAAAGGGATTCCAAGATCAAAATGCAAGCCCATATGATGCCATATTTTGAGAATTTATAGCCCTGCAGAACCTTCAACGCCAGCTTCGCCGCATTGGGGACGTTATTGAGCACCACCGATAAATCATTCTGAATGGATGTCTCCTCTTTCTTGTTCTGCACGATGTAGTGTAAGAGACCAAAGCTGCCACGTTTATTGGAGATTGTTTTAAGCCAATTGTAGACTTGGACATTTGATATTTTGTTATTTTTGTTTTTGCCCTTTCTGGCTAGGGTTGGGGATAGTTCTGGTTTTTCCTCCTTTATATTTAGGGTTTCGTACCACGATTGCAGGGCTTTGTGGAGATCGTGATAACACTCCATCAGGTTCTTCCGCATATCTAAGTCTGACTCACTGCTGTTGCCTTTGAAAAGTTGGGACATAGACTAGTGGAAGGATATCATCAAAGACTGAAGGCGCTGGAGATATTCGCATATCGGATCTGCTGCCGTCATTGGCAATGCTTTGAAAGCCAAACATCCAAGGGTTTTTAGGACTGAAACACTCATAAGAAGAAGATGAATTTGTTTGTACTGTGAATACATCGAGAGGACTTTGTTTGTATATGTAGGCCTCAATGCACCCCCTGGTGCCATTCAGTTTCTTAGGTTTATCCCATACTAGGGAATTGGCCACCCAAAAAGAATGAAACATGGTTTTATGAGGCGGATACGAGGGGACCAGATGGTGTTGTAGCTAGAAAAGATATGGAAAGACTCTATTTAGCTGCTAGCTGAGCCCTCATTCAATGCCTAAAAATCCAGAAATATTTGGAAGGACTCTATTTAACTGCCAACTAATCCCTCGTTCGCTGGTTCAATGCTAGGAAATTTGGAATTTGTCGAATTAGTTGATAAATTACCCAAAAGATGCATCAAATTTAAAGTTGGTTACTAATGTTGATTTTATTCCTTGTAAAACTTGTTGATTTTATTCCTTGTAAAACTTGATCTGCATACCTCTTTATTGTCTTAGATTCGGATGTTTCTCCACTCTCTTGAATTTGTCAAGACATGTGTTAAGAAATAATGCTTGCATTTTATCCTCTACGACTACCTTTGATATGTTTGTGCTTCGACGGATAGGTGGGAAACTATGGCATTTAAATTAGATGAAGCCCAAAATTTTATGAAATGAAATTTCTATCTTGTATTTTTAAATAAAAACCAACATGAGATGTTAAGATAATGGATTGAAAGCAATGGCTTTATGAAATAACATAATCATTTAATTTTTAATAAAAATTATAATTTTAATAAAAAAGATAAAATAATAATTTATATTAAAACCACAATAATTATTAAAAATCATATTACACATAAGATTTGGATTTTGACCAAAAGGTGAAAACATTCATTGATAAAACCTTAAATTGGAGAACTTGGCAAGTTAACATAAGAATTTGAGGCTTTGTCAAAAGGTCAAAAGCCTTTCCATATTTCCATATTTTAGGGATTTTGGATTGGGATTGAATAGCCTTTTCAAATACTTCATCATTACTTCAACAGTTTCCAATGGCCATCAAGCAAGACATTCATTTATGAAAGTGTCAAAAACTTCATCAAATTACCATGTGTGGGTTTCAAGACCCAAGTTTCCATGTGCACAACATAACCATTGAGTCTTCATGGTACAAGTTAATGAGTAAGAGTGTTAGGGATTCATGAGGGATGCAAAATCTCTAAGAGATATTATACCATAATTTATGTGGGTCCAAGACCCAACCATTCATGTACAAGGATACCATTAGCAAGTGGTTCATCATTAGCACATCCAAGAGTTTTATATGGACACGAGCCATATCATCTTCAACAAATGACCACAGTATGGGTCATTTGTACCACCTAGTGCTCCCATGTCGTCAACAACTACAACCTTTATCATTAATACATTTAGACTTGACATCAATGACAACCATGCTCAACAGAAGGGTGGGTCAATATAGCTCTATACCACTCAGTTACAAATCTGCAACAAATAAAGGGACAAATCCCATTCAAATCCAAGTGGGTACTTCTACTCAACACCAATCCATTATGAATTTGTAGAAGAAAATACATACCAACTACATGTTTGCAACAAATAGAAGTGAAGGAGAACTTCTTTTCTAAAACATTTATTTTAATAATCCAAAACATTTCTAGGTGGGTACAACAATCAACCACAAATGGAAGTTAAAGGAAAGTTTATTCCCAAAACCTTTATTTTCATAATTCTAATCATTTCCTCACCTGAGCATGAATCTGAGTCAATGCTACATGGGTACAAATCAAGGCCAATCAACTGCAAATTTGTACAACTCAATTCCAATTAACTCCAAATCTACAACAAATGGAAGTGAAGGTAAACTCTATTTCCCAAAAAATATTTAATAATATGAAACATTTCTTAACTCATCATAGATCCCTATCAAAGTTATGTGAATGCAACTAAAGGTCTATCAATTGTAGATATGTACAGGGTGGGTGCGCAAAGTTGCTTCCCTTTTTCATTGAAACATGAATACAAGCAAGTTGTTTCTTTTGGAATGTGTATTCACTTCAAGAATGTACATGTCTTCTGATCTAAATAGATTTGTCCATTTTGGAAACTCTAGGAAATCCATTTCTGCATGGAGAATAAGTTACCATGTCATTTTTAATTGAAAATAACAAGTGCATTAAAACTGTGTGTGCATTTCTAAGCATGCATGAGTTAGGAACACATGTACATTCCTCTATGTAAAAACATGTAAAAATGAACATGATTATTATTCTATGTTTCTCTTAGACCCCCAACCACCTCATGATGTTTTCCCTCTCCCAATACAAGTCTGGTTTAGATAACTAGTCCCAATCTCAATAGAAAAAAGTTGAAGGGACATTACCATCATTATCACTTGACAATTTGCAAAGAGAAACTCTCATTTCCATGTATATTTGATTTGAAATGACATTTTTTTATGTTTTCAAGATTTAAGAAATTTAGAATTACAAAAATTGTTACTATTTAATTGCAGTTGTTATTTCACCATAATTTTGCAAAACCCTTATTAAAATCCAAACCCTTATCCCCCACAAAACCCATAAACTAAAATTAATCAATGTCTATATGAACTTATAAACTTAATTGGGGGTGTTAGGAACATAAGAGAGCCACTCCATATTTCATTGGCCACCTCACCTAACACCTTTGTAGCTTCCATTGACCATGATTGTGTCCAATTATCTAATATATCAAAATATAGGGTTAGGATGAGATAGTATTGCTTAGAAAGAATTAGTAAGGATATTATCAAATAATTGAATATATTCAAAGAGATTATTGTTCATTTGTTCATTGACCCTAGAACCAACCAACTACCTGATCCGAGAAAGAGGCATCTTTGCATGGGTTGGTGCACAATCCATGATTGGAGAGCCTATTGGATGGACTAATGATTTATCATATTTGATAAAATTCCGTACAGGTATAGGGAGTCTCCCTTGTATTTTCTTCATAAATTATGGGTTGAGTTCATCCTTGGTCTCCATGTCAATTATTTTAACATTCGTGAATTTCAAGGGGTTGGTATTTGTCATGCTTAGGATCAAGCAACCATCAGTTTTAACAAATTGAAAGGATTTCTTGCTCCTAGGAATATACTCAAGCCCCCCCCCACACCATCAACCTAATCTCATATATAGAATTCAAGCCATTAGTACTACAATATCATCGCATACATAGTCTAATTTGATTTAGCGTGTTTGTGGTAGCTTTCCATTAAGATCCATCATCTGTTGAAGTCAAACCACCAAGTGTAGGGCGATTGCCACACCAATTTTAGACCATGCACTACATCTATACACTAATCATTCTAGTTCTAACCCAATTGCTCCTCATCATTGCTTTCACCGTGGGCATACTTGTCATGGAAATAATACATTTTTTTGAAAATGATGGCGGAAATAGTTTTTGTTGTCCCATTTTTTTTAATTATTACAATGATTATAAATTTTTAATTTATTTCTCTTGACGTATGCCAAACTTCTAATGAGACAGTACTATATATTAGAATTATGATCACGCGATGCATAAATTTATTTGTCCATTGCAATCCTTTGACACAGTCAATAAAACTTATTGGTGTGGAAGCTGACATAGTCAACTATCAACCAAAATCTAGCAACCATAATCAGAATGTTACAATCCATTTTTGAATAAATTTATATTCACAATGTGCTCAAGGACAAATATTATCTATACGATTTTGTTGTTGGTAACTTGAAAGTGTTGAATATTTTTTCAAACACCCATCTCACATAGATTCTAAGGAGGATTAATCTTTGACTACCAATGATGTTAAAAATATTGTTTAATTGATTATTATGTGGATATTCGTTAGTATAATGGTTCTTATCCTTCCATCCAACATTTTTTCCTCGTGGAATGGTGACAATTTCAGATGCAGGAGAAGGAGGCGCTGGAAAGGTCAATGGACGTGGTGTTTAGCGCAGGGAAGAGTGGGGCACGTCGAGAATGCAAGTAGAGGGCAAGGGCGGTTGGCAGGAGGGAACACGGGAGAGATGGGCGCAAAGGAGAGTTGGGGAGTTGGTGGAAGTGTGGAAGGAGCACGGAGAGCACCCGGAAGAAGGCGACAAGGGAAAACACAGAGGGTGGAAGAGGTGTCGGGTGGTGGGATATGAAGAAAAAATGTGGCGACCTTTTACTGGTCAGATGGAAGACGAAATGGATTTTTTTTGCGTCATCCACAACCTAAATAAACTGCCAAAATGGTACGTGTCACTTTTTTATTAGAGGAAGGGACGACCTCCCTCCAACCAATCAGGTCCATTTTTTTACAAAATGGACCTCAGAGAAAAATGCCTATTGGCGTAATTATTTTGGGTCTAGGGCCATGGTATGGTCAAGTTGGCCAGAGCATTTTTAAATGTTGTTTTGTAAAATACATGGTAGAGATTAGAGTTCCATTCTATATTTATAAGTTAATAAACTCACTACCCTAATTAAAAGACCTTAGCAAGTGAATCAAAATATTATGATCTCACTAAAGAAGGATAATATAAAACATTATTATATGGATTATTTGTGTAATGTATCATTTCCTTAATTATAATTGAGCAATTATTGATATTAAAAATTAAATCACGTCAAAGCCGTGGTGGGATCTTATGGAATTATTAATTTCTTTATATTTAAAATTATTTATATTTGAAAGTATTAATTATGTTGATAGATCTTTTAGATGAGAAAGGGTGTATGGGCACTATTCTCAAATTCGTCATCTCTCCCTCTAATACAAAGTCAACATGCTTATCCTCACCAAAAAGCATGCAAAGCCACTATGTGCATATTTATTGACGAACGTCCATCGCTATAGTGATGAACGCCCGTCGCTATAGAAACGTTATGGACTATGCATCGCTATAGTGATGATTATCGGGGACATTTTCATTTTTTTCCAAAATTTTAAACTGTTTTTCCACGAAAAAATTGATTTTAACTTTTTCGTGGCAAACTTTCATGGGACTTTTGAGCCATATGTAGTAGTGTGAGTATGTTTAGTTGTGTGGTGTGCACTATGGATACTTTTGTACAGTTAACAACAATCAAGAACACACTAATATTTGCATGCAATTCATAAATTACTCTCAATGTATGTATAGATCATTTCTTTTTCTAGAATATCATATATATAGATCTACAATTTATTTAAAGTAATGGCAGTCTACATGCTTGGAAATTTGGAAATATCATATCCGTTTATTGGATGACCAATATGGAATCTTCAATCAGTTTCCATAGCAACGGATTTGTGAAAATGACGTCTTCAGGTGTGTGATTAGCATTTCCTTGTAAGAGGATGAATGGAATGTGAATTGATGGATCTGGGCAAAGCTTTGTGGCAGTGTTTCATTCCTTTATATCTCCCCCTAATTTCATTGCATGCAGACCAGATTGCACTCCTCATGGTCATAGTTACCTGAGCCTTCTCTCCTCTATTTGAGATCTGGATATCAAATACACCCTCTATTTATTTCTTATCGCTGATGTTTGTGGCGGAGGTTGATGATCCCTTGCCACCCACAGCTTGATCTAACCGCCAACAACTCACACAACTCCCCCACAATCAACCCTGCCTTCTATCTCATGGTGCCCAGTAGATGCCATTGTAATCATGGCTCTTTCATTCGGTTTGGCACCTGAACTCCACCAATTCTCGGCTGCCACCCCTCCCCCACCATTTGTGACAGACAAAGTATATATATATATATATATATATTTCATGGCCACGAACCACCATTCGATCAAAACAAAAAGAAAATGCATTCGTGACAGACGACAGATACGCCTTGAAATACAACCGAATAAATAAAGATTTGCAGAAAAAACAAATATCTACACAAAAAAATCTTCAGCAAATAAAGGCTAAACCGTTACTTGACAAAAAAAAATCACGGAAACAATACACTGACATTAGATATGCATACATCGAGGGAGCACCCGAAAGTGCTGAGAATCAAAGTTGTGATATAGGAGCGATTAATTACGAGCATTTGCTTGTACCAGCCCTCTAATACTTGAGCCATTGAAACGTTAGATTCAAACCTTGAAATCTTTTAGAAGTTTATATCCCAAATGAAACCCCAAGACCCTCTTAAACGCAAAATTAGTAGAGCCCAGATCAAGGTTTTCAATGCCTTAATCCTTAGAACAATCTAAAACAATTGAGATCCCAAGGCCTGTGCCATTCCATTACAAACCCTCCCTCCATGGCCTCTCATGTCTAACCCTTCCCTCCAAAGCCTCTTAATTTTGGAGACTTTCATTGTGTTTGTTTTGTTGTTTTTGTTTTTGTTTTTGTTTTTTTATTTAATCTTTAATATTAAAGATATTATATATAATTATAATATGTTTATATATATTAACTTTATTATAATATATATTAACTTATTATATAAATGCAAAGAATATAAATTAAGCATATGAATATATATAACTATAATATATTAATATTACATATTAGCTACAATATATAATAATTATATGATCCCTTTCTAAGAGGAAATTCAGTAATGGAAAATTGCAATTTTGACAATACTTTTTTATAGTTCACTAAAATTTAACATTATAGATGGATTTAGAGACCCCCTAGAAATGGGTCTTTGAATCCATCTACGCAACGTTAAAATCTAGTAAATTGTAACACTATGGCACTAGTTTGAATTCCATGAAATCTATTTTATTCTATCAGAGAACTCAATAAAGAGCATGTGTTCTTGCTCAATACACATAAGGGGATTCCAAGTTGTTGAGTTGTGACACGTGATATAAGGTCATAGTCAAAATAGAAAGATGATATTCAGTCTTTTTCGAAATGGAAAGGTGTTTTGTTGTATGGGTCGTGTTTTTGTTTTGTGTCGTTCTTTTGTGTTTTTCTTGTGTTTATTTGTTTTTTATATGGTTTTGTTATTTATTTTATATTTAATAATGTATAGATATATTATAATATATAGATATGTGTGTTTATATATCATAATATAACAATATAATGTGTTTGGCGTCATTATATATACGATAATAATATTAACCAGTATATATTTGATATATATTAATTTGGTCAATTAATGCTGAGTTGTGACAATACATTATTAATTTACTAAATTCAAACACTGCAAATGGATTCAGAGACTCCCTTAAGGGGATCTCTAAATCCATCTGCAGTGTAAGAATTTAGTAAAATGTACAAATGCATTCTCAAATTAGTAATTTTTTCCAATGTCGGAGTGACACAACTAAAAATGACCAAATAAATGACCAATTGTTATCTAGTCACTTGAAGTCTACATATCCTGTGATCAAATTTGGTCATTTATCTTGGTCACTTTTAGTTGGTTTCTATCCTGTGACCAAAAGTGGTAATTTATCTTGGTCATTTTTAGTCAGCTCACTTAGAACTATCAATTTTGGTCATTTGTTCCTTTCAGGAGACTATGGTGACCAAAATTTTTGGTCTCTTGGTCACTAATCTCTCATTTTCCACTAGTGTATGTTCAACATCTGGGTGTAAAACTGGATGCAAAAGTGGATAAAAACATGGATGCAAAAAATGATGCAAACATGGATGCAACAAAAGTAGGTGCAAAAGTGGGCGCATAATGGGGTGCACCAAAAATGGATGCAAAAGTGGATGTAAAAAATGATGCAAACATGGAAGCAAAACATGATGAAAAAAGTGGCGCAAAATTGGATACAACCATGGATGTAAAATTGGATGCGAAAGTGGATGCAACAAAAGTAGATGCAAAAGTAGTTGTAACACCCAATGCAAAACCCGATGCAAAAGTGGATGCAAAAAGGGATGCAATAACTAATGTAAAATTGGATAAAAAAAAAGATGCAAACTTGGATACAAAAAAAGATGCAAACTTGGATGCAAAAGTTGAAGCAAAAGTGGGTGTAAAAGTAGGCACAAAAATGGGTGTGAATTGGGATGCGACAAAAGTGGATGCAAAAGTGGATGCAATAGTAGATGCAAAAAAAGACGTAAACATGGATGCAAAATGGGATACAAAAAGGGATGAAAATGTGGGTACAAATGGGGACGAAAAAATGGATGCAAAAGTGGATGCAAAATTGGCTGCAAGATGCAAAACTAGACTCAAAACATGATGTAAAATTTGATGCAAAACTTGGCGTAGGAAGGGATGCAAAAAAAGGAAGCAGAAGTGGATGCAAAAGTGGATTTAAAAAAGGATGCAAAAGTGGATGAAAACAAGGGCATAAAAGTTAAGGAAAACATGGACGTAAAAGGGGACGCAACAAGAGTAGATGTACAAACTAGGCACAAAATTAGGTGCAAAACTAGTCTCAAAACATGTCGCAAAACCTGATGCAAAACCTGGCGCATAACCAGGTGCAAAACCCGGTACAAATTACGTCGCAATTTGCGCCATATTTAGAAAAAGGATGCAAAAAACACCTAAAATAGCACCAACCCGTGAAATTGCACCATTTTGTCCAAAAAATGAAGAAAAATATACTGAAAGATGGTATAGACGCAAAAATGGATGCAAAAAGAGACGCTAAATCTAGTTTTTGTTGTAGTGTATATAGATTTCTGGGATAAAGATGAAGAGATCTTATGGAATTCTCAAAACATGATAGCTTTAAAGAAAAGATTCAAATAGAAGATAACTACTGTTGGTGGGAAAGGAAAAGCTGTTGAGAAACTAAAAAGGCAAGAAGAAGAGGAAGTAAAGAAGATACAGGAAGAAGCTAACAGATTATCACAGGAAGTAGAGGACTAGCTGTGAGCCAAAGAAGCAGAAAAGAGAAAGACAGCTGAAGAGGCGTCAAAGAAGATAGAAGAAGAAGAAGAAGAAGAAATACAAAGAAGGCAGGAAGAAAGTGAAGGATTCAGATTAGAAGATTCTAATAAAGGAAAAAATTCAACAGAAAAGGCATGTGAAGGATTAAGAGAAGAAACACGAGAAGAACAAGACCCTACTAATCCAAGCCAGGCTTAGTCTGATATTGACCCATTCGAACCTGTTGTTCCTTCTAGTAGTATAGCAAGAGGGGATCCAGTTTCAATATATGGGATTGAGTTAATTCCTTTTATTCCCACTGAAGGGGATGAGGTACCTGATTTAAACACTATCTTCTATGACAAGGTAAAAAAGAGGATTGTTAAATGAATAGAGAAAAAGGTGAACATTGGAGGCAAGACAGGAGTGATGGTGATTGATAAAACAGTGGGTCATGGTACCAACAAAGAACCACGATTAATAGTGAGGACTGGGGTAGCTTTATCACTAGCCACTAAAGATAATGTGGACAGAATCATGACATCTATAGAACAGTCTTAGAAAAAGGTCACACAGTTGAAAGAGACCTTGAAGAGAGAAAGGAGTGAAAGTCAGAGTTTGAAAAGGAAGTATGAGGATATGATCAGTGAAGTTGAGGTATCCAAGGCAGAGTGTCAAACTCTACAGGCAGATAAAGATGCTTTGGTACTATCTACATGAAATATAAAAAAGGAATCCCATGCCACCTTGGCAGATTTTGGGAAACTACAGCAAAGATATTAGATTTTCGAAGCCGAAAGCGATAATCTGAGGCTATCAATTGAAGAGTTGAATAAGGAAAAAGGAAAGTTAGAAGATAAAGTGACATAACTGAAGGTACAAAGGACCACTGCAGAAGGGAAATCCAAGCTGTATGAAACTCAAATAGTAGCCTTGGAAGATCCAAAGAAGTCACTAGTAGTTTCATTGAAGACAACTATGGAGCAAAAAGCTGATGTTGGACCTTTAAAGAAGCATGCTCTTATGCTCCAAAATAAGATTCATCAAATGTAGCTGCAGATGTGGGAAGAAAGGTTTAAGGTTCAACAGATAGAAATAAGATTGGAGGAAATTGTAAATACAGCTTCTTATTTTTTGGACAGGACACAGGATATCTTAGAAACTCTGCAGGGAAGGATGACATGGGTAGAAACAAATAAGGAACCTCCCACAAATGTACCTGTCAAAGACCTGGATACGATAAAGCTGGAATATGAGCTAATCGTGTTTGCTACCAAAGCAACAGAAGAATTAATAAACATAGTGAGGAAGACAAAGAATGTCTATGCTGAATTCGATAGGAGATTGCTTATAACTTACAATCAGTGTCAGACCTCTACTGGAAGGAGATTAGAAGAGATACCAGAGCATGAAATATTTTTGAAACAATTACAAGAACAATGCAACGAAGATGAACAAGCCATTCAGCAAGTAAACGAGTTAGATGAAAATGTACTTAAAACTGAAATAGTGCATGCGGCTGTTAGTAGTCACTTGCCGGAATACCAACTTCGCTTGATTCCTGCCGAGATGGCGGGTGTAAAAGCCCAAGATGATAAGCACAAAATTACTATCAGATTTCTCGAACCTTCTGGTTTTGAAAACATAGCAGCAGATGCAAATGCATGGAAGAAATTTATGAATAAGCAAGTTGGACCATCTTAGTTGGACTATCTAGAAATTTTGATGAATGATGTAATATATTGTATTTATCTTTTTGAGTTCACAAGCTAAAGGACAAAATTTTGTAAAGGAAAGGTTAGGGGAAGCCCAAAAGGCAATGAGAGAAACTCAAGAGTTTTTCTTTTTGTATAAATATAGGCAAGCTTTATGTATAAGGGACCTTTTTTCAGGCTATCTTGGTGCAATATTATGCTAAGAAGAACTATTTCATCTTATAATAAAGAGTTATATTTTCAGCTGGAGAAAGCACTGTGGGGTTTCAAATGCTTGACATGGAGTGGTTGAATGTGAACTATTTATTTTTCAGCTTGTTTCTATGAACTATGAGATCATTCTAACTTATGAATTCTTTCATGTTATGAATATACTCCTGTTTATTTATGTGAAATTTCCACAATCATATATGAGTAATGAATGTTTTAATTGGAAATGGGCTATCTCTTTGTTTATCTATCTATTTATATTCATGTATTCAGAAATATTAACAACTATCTATAGTATTCTAAATGCATGTTATACAATATATTACTCATTGTTAATTACAGTATTGCTCCCTAAGGATAGGTTAGATAGTCTTAGTTAGTTTTCTTTGTTTATGATTTAGAAGCGAGAGAGGTAAGACAAGAGGTAAGAACCTGCACATCACATTGTGACACTCCTCATTATCTCTTTCGACTGCATTTAGCTAGGCTTTTGCATATCATACCTAAACATAAAAATAAAACATACAATTAAATGGTGGACTGGGCTGCAACTGGTAAAATAAGTTTTAACTGTTACTTGATCTACGGTAGTCAGACCGTAAACCATACGGATTCCCCATACCAAACAATAATGAGCTAATTGGGAACGTTTATCGGGGAGAATCCCTACTATTGTTACCTGCAATTTTCCAGGCCTCAACAGTTTTGGCTCTAGAAGGAGGGCCACCAATGCAAGGCTGGCCGAGGAAGTCCGTTTTCTCGAAATTTCTCCATCGGTGACAGTTCAGAGAACAGTATCCCGCAAAGATCTACTCCTGAAGAAAATACCACAGGGTATATCTATTCCACTGATAACGAAGTGGTTGATGATTTAAGAAGAATCACCAGGGTGTATGCAAAAAAGATTGGAGGGTTACCTATTATCCCTACTCTACCTAGAAGAGAGTATCATAAGAAGGACTGTCCTCAATTGGAAGATTCAATGTTGGTAGAGGATCTTGAATAATTGGTAGAAACAACCTTAGAAGAAGTTGTCTAACCTCTAAATCAGTTGGGGCCAGATTCCCCTCACTATTCTCCTTTTTGAACTCCTGTCTAGTCTCCTCCTCAATCTCCACTTAGAATCATGGCCAATGTGAATGCAAACCAGCCACCTCCATAGCTTGCTTGGAGGGCTATATCTTATTTAAAATTGACACCTCCATTGCATGCTATGCCTCAAAGTTTTGACAAATCTTTACCCAAGTTTGAACCAAATGAAGGAATTCTCGTGGATGATCATGTGCAGAGTTTTTATTTGGCTTTAGAGGGATTGCAAGCATCAGAACATGAAGATGTAGTCTGCATATTATTCTCGCATACCCTGAAAGGAAAAGCAACTTCATAGTACTTTTCGCTTCTCGCAAACTCAATCACAAATTGGAATATTTTTGAGAGACTGTTTAGAAACAAATACGGAATCCAGAAAACTCACGCAGATTTAATGAAAGGGTTAATTTCCCTAAAAAGGGAAAAGAAAGAAATGGTACATAATTTCACTCAGAGGTTTGCTGCCTACCTGAATAACTTCGATGCAGTTGAAAAACCATTTGCGCATGCCCTAATTGAGTATTATACCTCAGCTCTTGGGACTGATCTAGCCATGTTTGTCAAGAGATCGATTAGACCCACTTTGGTAGATACTTACGAAGAAGATGAGAAGTTGGAGGTAGAAATGGACAGTATAGAACACTACCGTGTGCAGTCAGAAGAAAAAATTTATGGAAACAAAAATCCTATATTATTAACTAAGCCTAAGGATGAGAGATCACAGGAGTTAGATGGGGTGGTGAAGATGATGCAGAAGTTATAAAATAGGGAAATTGACTTGGAAAAAGAGAAGGAGGCCCATAAACAATACAAGCCTTATTATAAAAAGAGAGATGATAACAGTCAACCCAAGCCTCCCCCACACAGTCCCTAAGCCATGAATTTGACAGATGTAGGAATGGATAATTTTTGCACATTCTATCAGCAACCTCACTCTGAGAAGAATTTCCCACAATGGATAAATTCTATGACCTTAGTGATGAACCAATTGTTGGATTCTAAGTTGACAGAAACTGGGGAAGAGAAAGAGAAAGATCATGAACCAACAGAAACACAAGAGGAAGACACCTTGGTTTTATGGCACTGTGTTTCTATGTTCAACATAGAAGATGAAGGTCTCCCTGATAAAGAAGAAATATCACAAACAAATGTTACAACAAGAACTCAGAATCCATTAAAAGAAGATATATTGATACTTACCAAGATTAAGAAACTTCAAGAGAACATGAAGAAAATGAAGAATAATACTTCAATTGTTGACATACCTGAGTTTGTCATTTCAAACCAGAACCCCAAGAAAGTCAATGCGCCTATAAAGCATACTGAAAATAAATCTAAAAATGTCAAGAAGAATTTGACTGAGCATGAAATGGGATATGACATTGTGGAAGACATTAAAAAGGCTAAAGAAAATATCTCATTGTTCAAAATGTGCAATCTACCTTAGCAAAAGGAAAAGCTCTTAAAATCACTTGAGACACCCGAGAAGGAACCTCAAAGTGACAACCAACCTAAGGAAGAGATTGGTGAAGCAAGTTTAGGAGGAAATTCCAAGTATAAAACTCCAACCTTTCTTCTCACTTTTGAGATTTTCAACTACAATGTGCATAACTGTTTGGTGGACTCAGGAGCATCAGTCAATGTTATGCCACTTTCAGTTTGTAAGCAAATAAATGGTCAACCTAAACCAACTACAGAGCAAGTTCTTCAATTAGACAGAACATCAGTGAAAGTGATAGGAGAAATGGAAGATGTCCTAATCTGTTTATCCGCAGATGAGAGGGTATGTCTGTACATAGACATTGTTGTAGCAGATATCCTGAATGCTTATGGTTTGGTTTTGAGCCAGGATTGGTTAGCAAAATTAGAAGGATATTTTGCATCAGATTGGTCACATGTGTGGTTTCCATATAAAGGATGTCAACACCAAATAAAGTTGTTAAGAGAGCCTCAAATGAAGTATAATGTGACTCAGTTGGAAGGAAAACATGAACCAATAAACTCTGTGTTAGGAAACTATTTCATTGAACTAGAATCGGGAAATTACCAATCTGAAGAAGCCAACACTATACCAGATATCCAACCCAATCTCCTTCAATTCTCACGGGCTGATAAGATTGATTGTAACATAGTAGATTTAGTTTCAGATGTAGTTAGCAATTCAAATTCAGTAGGAGTAGAAAGTTTTTGGATTCTTTACTTTAATGTTTCTAAAACGTTGGAAGGATCATGAGCCAATTGTGTCCTGATCGATCCACAAAAGAATAAACATTTTCTTTCATGTAGATTAGAATTTGAATGTACAAATAACATAGCCGAATACGAAGCATTAGTCCAGGGACTAAAGAAATTAATAGAATTAAAAGTGAAAAACTTAAAAGTGTACGAGGATTCCAAAATCATTGTTAAAAAGTTCAAAATAAAATACATTGCATTTCACCACATTTTAAAGCTTACCAAAATGAGCTTTGGGATTTATTGATAAATTTTCATGCATTCAATATTGTTTCAATTCCTAGATTAAAGAATGCAGCAGCTGACTTATTAGCTACTTCAGTTGCAAGATTAGTACCTTTGAATAATAGATGCTCTATTGAATTGCTTTCAGGTCTTCTGTTCTAGAAAACATTAGTAATCTAAGGGTATTTGATGATGATCAACAAATATTGGAATGTTTAGTGAATGATGATACTTTCAAAGGAGCTATAATAGATGATGAAGAACGTCAAGCAAACTTCCAGGATGGTAATTTCATTCTTAAGGGAGTCCGAACTCTGGAACATATGTTTGATATAGATAATAAGTTCAAAAAACCAGTGAATGTCAAGACTCATAGTTCATCCTTACAATTCGAACTGATAAATCTAGGGACAAAGAATGAACCCAAATGTGTAAATTTGGGAAAATGTTGTTCACCCAAAGAGAAGAGAAAATTCATCAATTTATTCAAACAATACAAATATGTGTTCACTTGGACCTATGAGGATCTCAAAACCTATGACACAAGAATCATACAACATGTTATTCCAATCAAATTTGGAATCAAGCCTTATCAGCAACCTCTGAGAAAGATGCATCCCAAACTAGAACCTCTAATTCAAAGTGAGGTGAAAAAGATGCTAGATGCTAAAATCATATTTATAGTCAGACATACGGAATGGGTCTCTAACTTGGTACCAGTATGGAAAAAGTTTGGAGAGATTAGACTTTGCATTGATTTCAGGAATCTGAACCGTGCTTCAGATAAAGATAATTACCCCATCCCACCAATGGAACAAATACTACAAATGGTCTCAGGGTCTGAATTGTTTTCAATATTAGATGTATTCTCCAGTTATAATCAAGTATTAGTAGCAAAAGAAGACATGCTCAAGACTACTTTCAGAACTAAGTGGGGGACTTTTGCGTATAAGAGAATGCCTTTTGGACTTATTAATGTCGAAGCAATTACAAAGGGCTATGGATATAGATTTCTGCAGTCTAATTGGCCGTAGTGTTGTGGTTTATTTAGATGATGTTACAATATTTTCAAAGAAAAGAGAAGAACACTCTTTTCATTTGAAACAATTTTTTGAGCGTTGCAGGAAATATGGCATTTATTTAAATCCTAAGAAATGTGTGTTCGCAGTCACAGAAGGAAAGCTATTGGGTCATGTTATTTCTAAAAAAGGGATCTCCATAGACCTGGAGAGGATTAGAGCCATAGAACAGATCCCTTTACCCCATTATAAAAAGGGTATGCAATCTTTAATGGGGACAATCAATTTTGTGTGAAGGTTTGTGCCAGACTTTGCTCAAATCGTTAAACCTTTACAACAAATGGTCAAGCAGAGTGTGCATTTCAAATGGACTGATGCAGAGAAGAATGCATTCAACAAGATCAAGACATCCATTGCTCATGCACCATCACTCAAGAGACCAAATTTCGAAAAATATTTTATTTTGTACACTTTTGCTTTCGATGATTCATTAGCAGTGGTGCTTACGTAGAAAGAAGATGGGGGAGATGAGTACCCCATATCATTTATGAGCACTGGTATGCAAGGGGCTGAATTGAACTATCCCGCGGTTGATAAATAAGCTCATGCAGTTTTTAAGGTGGTAAAGCAATTCAGGCCATACATACTTAAGAATTGCAACAAAGTAATAGTCCCACACTCGACAGTACGATCCCTTTTTGTACAAAAAGAATTGGGAGAAAGAAGAGGTAACTGGGTGACTGCTTTGCAAGAATACGATCTTGAGTTCAAACCAACAACCATAGTTAAAGGACAAGGACTTTGTAAAATAATGGCTAAAAGTCAAAACAATGAAGATCACAGCTGGGATAATGAAGGTGAATTACACATGGTGGATGTATGTCCTATATTCACAGCTCTAGACTCCTGGTATCGGTATTTAGTCCATTATCTTCAAGAAGGATATTTGCCAGAGCATTGGAGTCCCAAGCAAAGAAGAGAATTACGTCTGAAATCAGCCTTATATTAGAGTATTGATGGAGTGTTGTTTAGAAAGAACTACGATGGAGACTTTCTCATATGCTTGGAACATGAAGATGCAAAGAAGATTGTAGTGGAATTACATGATAGACCCGTTGGAGGTCACTTTTCAGGAGACAAAACAACACACAAGATTCTTAGAACTGGATATTACTAGCCGACATTGTTTAAAGATGCTCATGTTCATGTTAGAAAGTGTGATACTTTCCAAAGGAATGTTGGGAGATAGGCCAAAGCAGCATGACCATTGAAACCAATGATTATCTCGGAACCATTCGAGCAATGGGGAATCGACATTATTAGAGAAATCAATCCAAATTCTTCATTGTAGCATAAGTACATTTTGACGGCAACTGATTATTTCACCAGATGGGTAGAGGCCATTCCATTATGAAAAGTAAACGAGGATGTAGTTATGGATTTCTTGTAGAACCACATTATGACCAGTGGTTCCAATTTCCCTGGTTTTTTATAATGCTTCATATTTTTCATCTATTAAGTTAACTGCATTTGCTAATGAAAGAGGAATTAAGCTACACTATTCTGCAAGCTACTACCCACAAGGAAATGGTTTGGCAGAATCCACAAATAAAAATATGATTAGAATTTTAAAGAAAACAATGATAGAAAATCAAAGGAGCTGGCATCTAGCTTTGCCTAATGCACTCTGGGCTGATAGAGTCACACCCAAGAACTCCTTAGGTGTGTCACCCTACACTCTTGTCTATGGGAAAGAAGCTATCCTCCCTCCTAATATTCTGTTGCCATCTTCTATATTAGCCCAAGACTCTAGGGGTACTGATAATGAAATTCTGCAAATCCAAATTTATAATCTGCTAAAGTTAGAAGAGTCTAGATTCAAAGCCCGTGAAAGGTTTAAACATCAACAAGAAATGGTGAAGAGATGGTTTGACAAACAAAAAGATGGGAATAAGGAGTTCGAGGTAGGTGATTTGGTTATTAAGTGGGATCACCCGCATGATGAGAAGGGAAACCACACTAAATTCCAGCAACTATGGATAGGCCCTTTTCAGATTGTTCCAAAGATAGGCCCCTCAACTTACAATTTGCGAGACTTACAGGGGTGGGAGGAGAACTTACCAGTAAATGGTTGATTTCTAAAGCCTTATTTTTCTTAATGGTTTTGATTTTGTTTTCTTGTACATAAATAAATGGTTTGATTTGTTTTGTTTACTTTAGATTAATTTTAGTTGTTTTACTTTTACTTGCTCAAGTTTGGTCGCTCGTAGATTTTGGCTTGTTTATGTTTCAATAAATCAGCACGACTTTTGGTTTTGGAGTTCATCAGAGTTCTGGATAAACTGAAATCTTTGATCAAAGACTGTCTGCTATTTACCCATACAAAATTTCTAAGGAATCTTCAAGACTAGCAGATTATCTGAATGGATTATGAACACATTTGAAGTCCTGCTTAATCCCTATAAAATAACTAAGGCTAGAAAAGTCTAGAATACTATTTTGAGGCTCCATTCATTTCACACTAAAGACTGTCCTAAGGGTGTAACAACAAAAGACCCATGGAAAGAAAGCAGGGTAAACAGTGTATTATATTTAAATGATCCCATGCCACAATTGAAAGCCAAAGGGCTAACAAGAGTCAAAATCTCCCAAGAAGCAAATATGTACCAAAACACATGCTGAACCACATCAGTATGGATGAGATTGTCAAAGTTCTTCTTCGTTCATGAGTTAAAATAAAAATATCTCTCACATAAAAGGACATTATGGATAGAGGAGCTTGAATTAAAATTCAGAAAGAAAGCAATCAGGGAAGACTCAAGAGGACAAAAGTCTAGAAGCACCAAAAGAGTGCAAATTGACATGGGAATGAGGAACAAACAGATATATCTGCTTACCATATGTTACAATCCTGTGGTGCCTAAGTTGGAAGCTACCCAAAGGCAGAGGTAAACTAAAAATCATATCTTTGGCCTCAGAAGAGTTATAGAGACTTTTAAAGTCTTGGTTCCCCTTCTTAAATTTGGACTATCATCAATGTTTAAAGTTCATAAAATATTGTATTCTGGAAATCCAGATATCTTGAAGAAATCTAATAAAGTGATATCACCGAAACAGTCTGTTGTCTCAAAGGATAAGTTGTTCAGAGATATATGTCCACCAGGCAGTCGCCAATTGTTGCAACTGCAACTATCTTCCCCAAAAAAATTTTTATTTTTAGAGTCCCCCCTTTTTCTTTTAGTATTTAGACATCTTAAGGATGTCCATAATTTTACCAAGATTTGCCCGTGGCTTGTTGTTTTTGGAACAAAAACTGAGTTTTTTGTATGTTTATATCGGGTGCCTAGTCGACTAAATTTTTGATACATCGAATGCATAGTCAACTAGCTTTCCAATACATCGGATGCACAGTCACCTAGCTTTTCGATATTCCCATCGGAAGCCTTCCAAAGTTTGATCCGATGTATCAGAAGTCGTCATCTATGGTCTCGGAGATAGCCTTTCGATTTTACAAAAGTCTAGTATGAAGCATCTCCAATGAGTTGGCTCTTTGTTTAACTATCTTTCTTTGATATTTGATTAAGTTGGCAATCTCACTGTCGGTTGTGTATATGGGAATGAGTCGAAATTTTAGGGGTTTCGCAGGCCAACGTTGTGTAGATCTAATGTTGAATCTATCCTCCACTTCACAATGTCCTCATCGATACTGAGATAGGTTAGTGCTTCTGTCTTCCGATGTGTTTCTCCCATCCAATGTACTGGGTAGAAAGAGCTGATTCGATCCGATATTGCAGATTTCCACAAGGTTATGACTTTGACGGTGGGTTAAATTTTTTTCCTGCCAGGTTAATTGACTACTCCCGGCCAGGCTTATAAAACCATAACGTTTGTATGGGGTGTCATTATCACCGTGAGGGTTATCCAGTGGAGTCTGCGCAGCTGTCGATTCGCCTGTACAAATCTTTTTCCAGCAGAGGATGTTGCCTATCTAGGTCACCCGCCACATTGTATCCAGGTAGGTTTCGTCCATTTTTGTTTATGCTCAACATTATTGTTTATTTAGACCGCGTGTATTTGATAGGGTTAGGTATTTATTTCTTGCGGGGGGTTTTGTTTCGAACATCGGTGGGTTTTTCTTCGGTTAAGGTTCCCACCTGTCTAGCTATGAATGCCATTTCATTTCGCCGGTTATTTTTTTATTTTCTCGCCCAGTCTCTATGCCACCATGAGTCCACCATTGACATTTGTTTAGGAAGCAAGGGCAAGGTGTAGACGAGCATTTCGCTGTCTGCACCACCCTGTTCATTCTTGCATTGTTTTAAACCTTAGGTTGCACGGTCATGTCTTCGATGGTGGTATGTTTCCGTGGGATGTAGGAGGGCTGCATAGCTGATAAGGGGTTTTGGAATTTTTTAGCAGACGACGGTTTGAGTTTTCCTCGGTCAATTTTTAACTATAGAAGTGTGGGAGGATGGGAAAAGTTAAAGTTTGAACTAGAAGAAGTTTTAGTAGGTTTAGGGTAGATGGGTTTTTGCAAGTTCCCCTTTTATTTAGAGCTTCTTATCCAAAAGGAACTTGGGTGTTGATAATATTATTCAACATGCATATTGATGGAATGGTAATATTCTGGTTATTTTATTGTTTTTCTCACTACATAGCTTTCTAGGAGTAAGTAGACTAAAATCAGGTTGCATGATTGTTACAGGCCAATTATCAACATAGCAATATGCCATGAAAGCAGAAGAAGAAGGCCCAAGCAACTGAGGAGGAAGCAGAAGTAGAGATAGTAACCAAAGTTGAAGTTATTTATGAATATACTAAAACCATTGCTAGAGTCGAGCTAGAGTATAAATGGGGAGAGGTATACAGAATGATTTCAAACCAGAGTGTTTCAGAAGCTGGTTTTGAAGATATGCCTATATATGCAAATATTGAGAGATCAACCATTATGAAAGTGGCTACCAGACCTGAAGTTTTCCCATGTTTAGAGGTGATAGGGTGGATTCTACCTAGGGCAGATTTAACGAGGATGATACTGGCCAATACCGAGGAGTAGGGTTATGCTGCATATAGCCCAGCTTATGTATCCATGGCTTATAATTTACCAACACCACAAACCTATTTGATTGAAAGTTGGTTAAAAGAGATAAGTCTAGACATGGTGGAAACAGTTAAAAAAATGATGATCCCAGGTAGAAATTTCCGGACAAGGCCTTCTAGAGAGTACGAAACATCAAATCTTTGCACTCCATATAGGTTCATTGCTTTGATGTTAAACAACATTTTCGAGAGGGCTAATGGAAAAAGCTTTAAGATAGGTTGGGTACCAGTGATATTTTTTGTGGCCACCCAAAGTACGATTTTTAATTGGGCAAATATAGTATCCAACAACATGTCAGCTTGTATAAGTGTAGCATTGGGAGGAGTGTCCCAGAAGAAAACATAAATTTTTATGAGTTCAATTTTGATTGATTTCATCTTATGTACTTAGCCGTTCCTAGCATTGAAGTGCCAATGGGATAAAGACAGGGCCCCTATGTATGCTGCCTATAAATTATTCTGGGCCCACAAATATTATATCCATTACAAGGATATTTGTGAAAATTTCATTATGCCATTATATACATTGATCTTCTTGGTTGAATGTAATTGTATGTCAGAGGAAGCTTTAAAATTTGTGCAAGAACACAAAAGCTATTATTTGATAGAAGAAGGTTTATATTTAAGAATGTACGGTGGTTCAAGGGCTCCTTCCCTTCTACCGAGGTATGCTATAGACTATGTGATCCATAAAGAGGCTGTGAGACAGTTGTACATTGATGGAGTGGGAAATTTCCTTTTTGAGCAAAAGAAGGCAGTCTATCCCGCAGTTCCCTTTTTTGTAGGATGCTACAAATTTTCCAAGGTAAAAACTATAGTGGAATTTGTAAATGAATTAGATTATTTTCACTTCGGTGAAATGAATTTCCATAGGAATGACTCTAAGGATAAAGTTTCTTATTATTGCACAGCAGATGGAGTGCATTTTGAGTATACAGATTTCTGGGATAAAGATGAAGAGATCTTATGGAATACTCAAAACATGA